>CM022759.1:21623786-21841286 GCA_012411365.1 Ameiurus melas
CAGTTATTTATAAACAACAAGACAGTTATTTGAGCATATATATATATATATATATATATATATATATATATATATATATATATATATATATATATATATATATATATATATATATATATAATGTTTTATAAATATTATTTTTTCATAAATATTTTCATAATTTTTATTTTATTTTGCACATCTCTATCACACAGAGACAAATAGGTTATCAGGGATCATTATAGTTATACATAATCAATCAAAATTAATCAAAACAGACAAACTTAGGCATACAGAATTACCAGAAAGTATTATAATTACTTACTTTAAAACTTAGGCCTAAATGGATCACTGTGAACAAACATTCATTTGAACTAAACAAATAAAAGCTGGTAAGAAGCAGATATTAATGGCTTATTTGAATGTGTTACTACAGTATGAAATCACCCATATTTATCATGTGGGAAAGAGTGATGGGTGTTATTTGTCACAGAGTCTAGGGATTTTGCCTGCTTTTCAGTTACTGGACTGCATCCCCTGTAACTTCATGGTTCAAATCCTAACCTACAGGAACCTGTTTGCTTCTCTGTTCTGATGTTAGATATGAGCAATTCCAATGTTATGGATGTGATAGTGTTATGGATCTGACACTTACATTCAAAACCTGAAGTATAAATTCTCATAGAATGTATTTATTATCAGTATGTTGAATCATCTGTTTATATTTTCTTAAACCCCTGATGATAGAGTCCAGACATCAGAAAAATGTCAGTGTATACACGTTTTCTATTTTATATATATAGGAAACATACCTGCATTATGGAAGTGACAAAAAAGGACACAAGTTTTTGTCAGAGGTCAACTGAAGGGTTCACATACTTTTTCCACAAGCACCATGAGGTTTTTTTTTGGCTATTCTCAATAAAAACATGAAAGATCAGAATTTTTTTTGTGTGTTATTCTTTTAGGCACATTATATTTGTCAATACCCCTGACTTAGATGAAGATCAGATCACATTTTATGACAAATTTACTCAGAAAACCATGGAATTCCAAAGGGTTCACATACTTTTTTTGCCACTGTAAATCCTGCTATTATTACTGAGCTATTCTTGTGAGTTCTTGTGAGACTGAGTTCTTCTGCATGCTCTACAGTAATCATGTTTTCTGTTATATATACTTATTTTTGTAAATGCTTTAGTGGTAATTAGATAAAAACAATATTTTACTATCAACACCAGCATTTGCTTTTACTTTATTATAATTTATTGTAAACTTGTAAAGCAATGGGCTGTTTACATCATAGGTACTTCCCTGTGGCTTTATCAGGCTAATCATTTGTTTGTTCTTGTTCTGGCCACAGAGAATTCACATTGCTAAGCTTCAAAAACAACTGGACTCGGGAGAACAATAAGATATAGTGGACTAATAATCGGTTGCTTAATGTGAAATGACAGACATGTTGATAAAGCATGTTTATTTGTGTTTTAATCAGTTGATGATAATAATAATAAACAGTCCTTCACTCACATTCAAACTTAAATGTTAGCCATTTAAAATTTTCAATTCATGAACAAAAATACCCATGTTATACATTAAATAAAGTTACATTGTCACTTATGTTATATCACGTTATAGTATCACAATATTAAGTGATATTATTTAAGAAATGCCATTGTATTTTGTATACTTTCATTCATGCTCATTTTCCTCACAGTGTACTGTTCAAATCAAGATCGACACAAATTTAGCAACTTGTGGTTTGCTTGACTGCATGGCCAGTGGGACTTAATTATATGAGCTCTAATTGCAAAACATGTTAAAGACTGGACCCACACCAAGGGATTTTGTACACTGTTCCTTGGGGATAAATGGCTTAAATTGTTTTGATAGGTTTCAGGGTGGACTGTTTTGTAGTGTGTAACAAAACATGTTTATCTGTGCTGTTTGAGGTCACATGGGGATACTCGAGAGCTTTTACCTGCAGTAAATGGTGCTTGCAGTAGTATACCTAGCTTAAGATGAAATGTGGTGAAGGCAGGCCTATTCAGCAGGTGGCCAACACTGCCCTTTACATTTTTTCAAATGGCCTGTCAGGCTCCAGCTAATGAACATCATAAAAAAAAGAAAAAAAAAGACATTAATACTGAACATCCAAGGTGGACTTGCCATAAGGCTCCTAACCATGCCAGAAGCGAGCAAGGTTAAGTTTTCCTGTAGGCAGGGCAAGCAAAACTCTTGGCCAAGAAAAGAGAGTGATTGTGAATTGTTCCATGCTCACTGTTGCACACAACCAGTGAAGAAAATGCAGTATATTGTCATTTTCTATATCTATATTTTGTGTTGCTATGTTTACAGGGGAATAGTTGAACAAAGCCATAATCCCTAAACTGCTCAGTTCTAGCCTCTATAAATTTAAGGCTGATTCAAACCATTTGTCTTTACATTTGCAATACTGCAAACTTTCTTATGACAACTGTTCTTAAGATGTGACTGCAACTTTGTGAATTAATTGAAGGCTCTTATAAAATATTTACTAGTCACATTTAAAATCATGTTTAACCTAGACTAGCTATTATTGGAAATAGCTAATACTTATAAGCTAATACTTATACTTATTAGCTAATTGAAATACTTTTGGATCATCACAATCAAACGTTTTCGGACATGGTGCTGGAAGATGGGCCCCCTGGGCCGGAAGGCACCCAACATGCTACCAGGGAAGAACGAGGACGAAATTCAAATAGCTAGGGGAATTATGACGTGGGCCGGTCAAATCCGTCAGGACGCCGGTCAGCTAATGCTGCCCCATGCTAAAGAAATTGTCTACGTTTTACAAAGATTCACAACATTGGAACTTGGAACGTCTGTGGCATGAATACAAGCAAACTAGACATCATCAAAACCAAAATGGAACAGCTCAATATTGATATTTTTGGTATTAGTGCTCTTCACTGGACAGGCAGCGGATATTTCAACAGCAACAATTACATGGTTTACTACTCCGGGAATGACAACACCAGACGCAATGGAGTAGCCCTCCTCACAAACAAGAAATGCCGTTCAGTGTTTCAACACCATCAGCGACAGAACCATATCCGTCCGGATTAATGGAAAGCCTCATTCTCTCACGATCCTGCAGGTTTATGCACCCACCACCGATGCAAGAGAAGAGGACATCAAAAATTTTTATGGCGATCTTCAACAAGCAATCAAGCAAGTCCCTAACAAGGATTTCAACGCAAAAGTAGGCGCCAGAGAAGAACCACCGGTCGTAGGAAAATTTGAATTAAGAGAGTGGAAATCAGCTGGTGACCGCTTGGTTCAACGCTGTCATGAATATAGGTTATCAATCGCAAATACCTGGTTTAAGCAGCTAAAACGACGCTTATACACGTGGACAGCCCCAAACGGACAGCATCATAACCAGACTGACTATTTCCACTGATAACAAAATTGGAACAACTTGGTACAAGCAGTTAAAACACTTCCAGGTGCTGATTGTGGTTCTGACCATCAGCTACTTGTTATGAAAGTCCAAGCTCCGTTTCACCACCATCAAAAAGTCACCTTAAACGTCATTTTGACACCAGTAACAATACAATACATGGTTGAGGTAAAAAATCTATTCGAGCTGCTCATCACAGCTGGAAAAGATCCGGATGAATTATGGGAAGAAATTAAATCGATCATAATGAATAAGATGGAAGAATTCATCCCATACAAAAAACAGAATGAAGACTGAAATGGCTGCGACAATTGAAATTGCCAAGAAGAGACATGCAGCCAAAGCAACTGGCAAGACCACTGAGTTCAGGTTGCTAAATGCGGAATTTCAGAGAGAAGCAAGAAGAGATAAGGAGCGTTACTGGAATGGGCAATGTGCAAAATTGGAAGACGCCAACAAGCAAGGTTATGAACTCTTTGGCCATGTGAAACAAGCACGGGTATCATTTGCAACCGTCGAGGATCGAAATGGCAAAGTACTACAGAGCGAAGATCAAATTAAACGAAGATGGCAGGAATACACATCAGAGCTATACTCAGACAATAGACCAAGTCAACCAACCGGACAGAAAGATCTGATTGGACATGAGCCAGACATTCTGGATGAAGAAGTAGGTTAGGCTCTGATGCAACTACCAAATAGGAAAGCTCAGAGCATTGACTGCATATCAGGCGAATTACTCAACGATTTCAACAATTGCAAAGCTCTGCCAACAAATCTGGAAGACCAAATCGTGGCCTCAAGGTTGGAGAAGATCAGTCTTTGACATCACACTTCCGAAAAAAGGCAATTCACAAGAGTGCTGCAACTATAGGACCATCGCACTTATATCGCATGCAAGCAAAATCTTGCTGAAGATTATTCAAAAACGGACAGAGATGGTCATAAACAAGTTGATTCTAGAGCGTGCCAAACTGAAAATATCGCTAGAGGGAAAAATCACCAAGCAGCGGCTCTCATTCAATTCAATTCAATTCAATTCAATTTTATTTGTATAGCGCTTTTTACAATAGTCATTGTCTCAAAGCAGCTTTACAGAAATAAAAAACAGGTATGAACAGTCAGAAACATCTAAAGAGAGACAAACAGGAACAGATAAACAGAGACAAACAGGTAGAAAACAAATGGAATTTATCCCAACTGAGCAAGCCACTGAGTGGCGACGGGCGGCAAGGAAAAAACCCTTAAGATGTTTTTTGAGGAAGAAACCTTGAGAGGGAACCCGACTCAGAAGGGAAACCCATCCTCATCTGGGTAACACAGAATGTGAATGTAACACAGATAATGTGAAAAATGAGAAGTATGGCCTTAGGAGCAGCCGTAGTCCCAGCAGAAGATTTGGGCTCATCCAGAGGCAGAGGGATCTGGATCTCCAATATCTCCATAAATTGCGGGTGGGGCTCGGCAAAAGCAAGAGAGAGGGAGAAAAACGATTAGGACTGTGAAGTAGTGAGATATAATCTAGTCAGGGTAAGCTTGAGTAAACAAATATGTTTTAAGCCTAGACTTAAACACTGAGACTGTGTCTGAGCCCGCGACACTAATAGGAAGACTGTTCCATAACTGTGGGGCTCTATAAGCGAAGGCTCTTCCCCTGCTGTAGACTTCACTATTTTCGGTAATATCAAATAGCCTGCATCTTTTGATCTGAGTAGGCGGGCGGATCATATAAAACCAGAAGGTCGCTTAGATATTGTGGTGCAAGACCGTGTAGTGCTTTATAGGTTAATAAAAGTATTTTAAACTTAATCCGAAATTTTACCGGAGCCAATGCAGTGTGGATAAGATCGGGGTGATATGGTCGTATCTTCTAGATCTAGTAAGGACTCTAGCAGCTGCATTCTGGACTAACTGGAGTTTATTTATATTCTTACTGGAACATCCAGACAGTAAGGCATTACAGTAATCTAATCTAGAGGTGACGAGCGCTAACCAGTATTTCTGCATCATGTAGTGACAATATGTTTCTTATCTTAGAAATATTTCTGAGATGAAAGAACGCTATCCTAGTAATATTATCTACATGAGCATCAAATGATAGACTGGAGTCAATAATCACTCCGAGGTCTTTAACTGCTGTACATGATGAAACAGAAAGACCATCCAGAGTTACTGTGTAGTCAGGAAGATTACCTCTAGCATACGTGGGCCTAATAAAAGTATTTCTGTTTTATCAGAATTAAGTAAAAGGAAGTTAGTTAACATCCAACATCTAATGTCATTTACACAGTCCTCCACTTTACTAAGCTTCTGTCTGTCCTCTGGCGCGCTGACACATACAGCTGTGTATCATCAGCATAACAGTGGAAGCTAATTCCATGTTCTAATAATTTGTCCTAGGGGTAACATATATAAGGTAAAAAGCAGTGGGCCTAAAACAGAACCCTGGGGAACTCCAAAAGTAACCTCAGTACGCATGGAGAAATCACCATTTATATCTACAATTGATAACGATCGGTCAGATAAGACCTGAGCCATGAGAGGACTGTTCCCTTAATACCAACAACATTTTCTAATCTATCAAGGAGAATAGTGTGATCTATGGTATCGAAAGCTGCACTAAGGTCTAGTAACACAAGCAGCGAGACACAACCCTGATCAGAGGTCAGAAGAAGGTCATTTACTACTTTAACTAGTGCTGTCTCTGTGCTGTGATGAGGTCTAAATCCTGACTGATATATTTCATGAATGTTGTTCCTTTCTAAGTATGAGCATAACTGTTTTGCTACTACCTTTTCTAGAATCTTAGAGATGAAGGGGAGATTCGATATTGGTCTATAATTGGATAATTGAGACGGGTCAAGGTCGGTCGGTTTTTTATCAATGGTTTAATAACTGCTAATTTTAGAGATTTAGGGACATAGCCAGTGGTTAGGAGGAATTTACTATATTTAAAAGTGACTTAATTACTCCTGGACAAATCTGTTTAAACAAACATGTGGGTATAGGATCTAGTATGCAGGTTGATGAATTAGCTGATGAGATTAGTGTAGCTAGGTCGGTCTCTATACGCGGAGCAAAACACTCTAAGCATTGATCCGTTTTGGCCACATTGTCATCTAATGGGTTTGTTATATTACTGACCGGTTGTAATTTAATGGCCTGTATTTCATCTCTAATATTTTCAATTTTATAAATGAAAAATTTCATAAAATCCTCACTGCTATGAAATGATTGAATTTTTTCCTCTGAAGTGGTTTTATTCCTAGTTAGTTGTGCTACCGTGTTGAAGAGGAATCTGGAATTGTTTTGGTTGTCTCCTATTAAGATGGAGAAGTAGATCTTTTTAGCATCTACAAGAGATTTCCTATATTGCAGTAGGCTCTCCTTCCATGCTGTCTGAAATATCTCCAGCTTGGTTTGGCGCCATTTACGTTCTAATTGTCTAGATTTCTGTTTTAAGGATCGCGTTAGATCATTATACCAGGGTGCTATTTTTTTTGTCTAATTATTTTCCTTTTGAGTGGAGCCACTCTATCTAGTGTGCAACGGAGTGTTGACTCCAAACTTTCAGTTGCCTGGTCGAGATCTACCGACTGGGCGCGCTGATCCAAATCTAACTGATGTCTCTGGTAGGTTATTTATGAAGCTCAGTGCAGTAGCTGATGTGATGTGTATGGCGTTTCACGCGTGGGGCGAGGTGGAGATATTATAATCCATACGGATTATGAATGAGATAAGATGGTGGTCTGAGATAACTTCAGACTGTGGAATAATTTCAATATTTTCTATACTTAGTCCCGTATGTTAGTATGAGGTCAAGAGTGTGACCACCACTATGAGTAAGCCCGACACGTTCTGATTAATCCCTACTGAATCTAAGATGGACACGACCGCTGTTCTCAGAGGGTCCTCCAGGTTATCAAAATGAACATTAAAATCTCCGACGATTAATGCTTTATTTACAGACACAACCAGGTTTGATACAAAGTCTGCAAATTCACTAAGAAATTCAGTATAAGGCCCTGGGGGTCTGTAAATAATAATTAGAGGAATTGACTTATTTTTTTTGGCTATGGGATTTACTCTGGTATAAAGAATTTCAAAGGAATTAAACTTATGACTATATTTTTGTGTGACGACTAGATTTTCACTATGGATAAGACCAATACCTCCACCTCTACCAGTTGAACGAGGCTGATGTACATAACTGTATCCAGGAGGACTGGCTTCATTTAATGCTATGTACTCATTTGGTTTGGCCAAGTTTCCGTTAAACACATTAAATTACATTCCTGGTCAGTAATGATGTCGTTGACAATAAGAGCCTTAGACATAAGAGATCTAACGTTTAATAGTCCTAGCTTCAGATCAAAAATGCTGGCTGTGCATTCAATATGATTTAATTTTATGTTAATTAGGTTACGAAGGTTACGAGATTTCCTATTTATGTGTATAGCTCGGGGAACAGACACAGTCTCAATAGTATTTATTACTGGTGATTGACTATTAAATGAACATTGATTAAACTGACTGTTATTGTCAGAAGATGTACTTACGGTAGAGAGTCACTTGAAGTGAAGCGCCTTGGAGATGTTCTCGGACAGCAGTTCCGCTCCAACGCTGCTGGGGTGCAGGCCATCAGGACGAAACAGCCTAGGGGCGCTCCCAAAACAGATTCCAGTTATTAACAAACACTAGATTCTGCTCATTACACCAAGAGACTAACCATTCATTGAAAGCGAGAAGTCTACTGAACTTTTCTGCTCCACGTCTGAATGTGGGAAGAGGTCCAGAGACGATGATCCGCGCTGTGGGTGATCTGCCCCGCACCGCCTCGATCAGGCTGGTGAAGTCCCTCTTCAGAACCTCCGTCTTGCCGTAGCCTGGTGTCGTTGGCCCGGCGCAGCACAACCGCTCCAATGCGCTCGTCCTTCAGGATCCTGGATACCTGCACAGCGACATCAAGAACACGAGCACCAGAAAAACAGTGTGTGTGCACCTTACCTTTGGATGAAGCTACACGGACGTTCCGCACGATGGAGTCTCCGACGATCACAGCGTTGGGTCTGGTCTGGCAGAGAGGGGCGAAGCGGTTCCGGGTTGGAATCTGGAACACCGGTGGTGGAGAGACCTTCGCACGGGGTGCAGCCTTCCGCCGCTGGTTCACCCAAGGCCCGAGGTGTGTTGGCGCCGGTGTGACGGAGACCGTGGCTGGGAAGGTCCTGGCTGCACGATCCCTGCACAGAGAAACACACGGCGTAGAGGGGCTGGGAGTGGAAATACCACACTGTGTGCTTACCTTGGGTGTGTGGACAGAAGCACAAGATGATTCCAGCGCAGTTCGTCGCTCCTGCAGCTGGGCCTGCTGGTCAAGTAGGCCGCGGATCCTCCTCTCCACATCCTCCAGTTCCAGCAACACCATGTGAAGCTCGAGCGAGTCATCTGCACTCAGAACAGGAGAGACGGTGGACATATTTGTTTTTGTTTTAAAAACAGAACAGTGATAAATTCAAAATATGAAATGCAAACGTAAAGGTAGGCTAGTGGTAGGTGATGCTAGCGGTTACTGCTAACCGCGATGCTAGCGGGCTAAAGCTAATCGCAAGCTAGTCGTTGTTTGTACAAACAAACCAGAATTTTGCGACACCACAATATTACGATTAGTTTTATCTAAACTACTGTGTTTATATTTGTGAAATTCAAGTAAATATATATATTTTTTAAAGTATAGAAATAAGAAAAGTAATATAATAGTGTCAAGCCGGAAGCAGCGTCAAGCCGGAAGCAGCGTCAAGCCGGAAGCAGCGTCAAGCCGGAAGCAGCGTCAAGCCGGAAGCAGCGTCAAGCCGGAAGCAGCGTCAAGCCGGACGTCAAGCTCATACTTTGGTCATGTCAACCGAGCTAATTCCCTGGAAACAACGATAATGTTCGGCATAGTCAGTGGGTCGAGAAGAAGAGGGCGTCAAAAAACCAATGAACTGGACACAATTAAAGCCAACACGAATATGCACATGAAAGAACTGAATAAAGTGGCCCAAGATAGGAAAGCATGGAAAATGATGATCAATAAAGTGACCGAAAGACGGCTTTGACTGAACGGATAACTCATCAGCTATTATTGAATGTTCTTATACTTTTTTTTATTACATACTTTACATAGGGGTATTTTGCCTTTTTCGTTCATTGGTTCATTCATCTTCATTTAGACCATCTTGGGAACATTGGGCATGAGGTAGGATTAAAACCTTGAATGTAATCATAGGCACAATATTTCACACAAAGGGGCAATTTAGAAGAACCACAACTGTGGTCAATGTGTTAGTTTCAATGGGCTCACCTATGTGACTAATTAAAATGAACAACAATTAACTACAATTTGTCTTTACATTTAAGGGTCTGTACCATTGGGAGATGGTGGACACAGAGATCATCTTGGTTTAATGAACTAGGGAAACACTTGAGAGACTGGAAAAAACAATAATAATGATAGGTAACAAACATCTTAGTGGTTAACACATTCGCCTCACACCGCCAGGTTGGGGGTTCGATTCCCACCACTGCTCTGTGTGTGCAGAGTTGGCATGTTCTACCCATACTGAGGGGGTTTCCTCCAGACACTCCGGTTTCCTCCCCCAGTCCAAAGACATGCATGGTAGGCTGAGTGTTTTATTTGTCAGATTTCTGTTTTCCTTTACAAATATTATTAATGGTTTTTATAGGTAAAGCACCTTTGATTATGAGAACAATTTTAATTGACCATTTGTCCTACTGGTTTCATGTATCTGACGCTACTTGTTGCACTTCCTTGGCTCATCTTCTTAAAGGGGGCTTTGCATTGAGTCTTTCTGTCTTTGAATCATTGCTGTGCTGCCATCTTCTTCAGTTGTCTCAGCAGCATTTCTGTTGCTCATTGTTTAGTGGCTTGGTCAAAAAAGCTATCTTTATACCTTTGGTCCAAGATTGTTGGCAAGAAGTACAAAGGCTTGGTGTATATGTTGATAAAACGCTGCTTCACAGCCTCCAGTAGGGTCATTTTGCCATCTTCACCCCACTATCTGTGCTAAGACTCCGGCTCAGTAAGCATTTCAACAGAGGGAATCACGTCTGAAGTAGTTGCCATGCGTGAACTTATTTATCTAATCAGTTCTTTGTAAGGCACAAAGAGTGTTATTGCATTTCAATAAGACCCCACTGATATGTGCTGAATGATCCGGGAGGCTTGTATTCTACACCATATGCATTTGTTCTTCTGTGCTAACAAACTTGACACTATGTAATATTTACTGTTCCATCGTGTCGGAGTGTCTTGTTGGAGCATCTTTTTTGACAATCCTAGCTCTGTCTGTATCTGCTGAGTTGGGAAATGGTGAGCTGAGAATGTTTCACGTGTCCGACTATCTTTCTGCCTATCTCCACACAGTCAGAGATGCTGTGCTGGCTCCTTTGTTTACGGTTAACTGAGTATGAGCCATGAAACTAGAACTGTTCAAACCACAATCTACCATGGCCTTAGCCATATTTCGGGCATTATCTCACAGCACAACATGCACCACATCTTTCATTATGTTCCACTGAACTAACATGCTCTCAAGTGCACATGCTATTGCAGTACTGGTGTGAGAGCCTGAGCATTCTTGAGCATGCAGCATCTCAAAGATTTCTTAAATCCACTTAGCAGTGGAGTCAACATACTCACTGGACTTATGTTGGAACTCCACATGTCAGTAGTAATGTTGGAACTCCATATGTCAGAAGTAAAACTCCATATCTCAGTAGTAAAACTTATATTAATTACATTTTTGCTCCAAGGTGCACGCTCAGTACGCTCAGCTATGGAGGCAGTAGCAGGGTTCAATATATTCAATTAGCCAACAAAATCTATGGTCCACAACAATGCTGAAAGGTTGGTCATCAAGTGCAATCATTTCTATAACTTTTAATTGCTTTTGCTTTTTCTATGCCATTTGTTGTACCGGCTTAATGCTGGTAATGGCTTCCGTTGTTTGTTTGGCAGTTACTTTTTTTTGATATTCTTTATAAATTTCGGGATGGCTGAACTTCAGATAACTTAAATTAGTTGTATTGAAGTTTTTTGTTCTACTGCCTCCTTGCATTATATCACATTGGCAAGTGTTGCAAATTGCAATTCTGATGTCCGCTTTTTTCACCATGAAAAACTCCCACACATCCAACATTGCAACTTCTCTCTAGAATGCACTAATCTAAAGCATACTATTCTAGTCTGCTGCATGCTGACATGTTACGTCATGCAGAAGGCATCCATCAAAACCCTCATGGCAAGTAGTGTGCATCTGAAGTGGTTCAACCAGAGGAAATAATCCATAATTTAACGGCTTTAATATATCAACCTAATTTTATTATCAGACCAATAAGAATGACATTAAAAATATACATTTATCGTTTGATTCCGATATGGCCGCCGATATATTGTGCACCCCTATACTCTTTGTTCTGTAACAAGATGCATTATCATCTTGAAAAATTACATCATCATCACCAAACCTATTTTCTATTGATGGAATAAGAAAAGTGCCATTGTCACACACCTGTGCATTGACTGTTGAGGTCTCCCCTGGTCCTTTATCATACATGCAACCCAATATCATAAATGAGTGGAGAAATTTGATTGCTTTCTTCAGGCAGTCATCTTTATATGTTTCATTAGAATGGCACCAGAAAAAAGTTCCAGCATCATCTCCAGGACCTATGCAGATTCGTGATTCATCACTGAATATCACTTTCATCCAGTCATCCACAGTCCATGATTCTCCTTAGCTCACTGTATTCTTGTTTTCTTCTGTTTAAGTGTTTGTGTTGGTTTTTGTTTGGTTGTTCTAGATGTAAATGGTGCACTTATATAGCGCTTTTATCCAAAGCGCTTTACAGTGTGTCTCATTCACCCATTCACACACACTCACACACCAATGGTATCAGAGCTGCCATGGCAAGGTGCTAACTTGCCATCAGGAGCAACTTGTGGTTCAGTGTCTTGCCCAAGGACACTTCAGCATGTGGAGTCATGTGGGCTGGGAATTGAACTGTCACCTTACAATTAGTGGATATCCCTAATCGATTATAGTACCCTTCACTAATACTTCACTAAATATGAGCAAATAAGACTGTGAAAATTGTCTTTATTGTTTAGCCTTTTGATATTTTGTTTTAAAAGCAAAAACCTCACAAAAATACTCTGCTCTCATGGAAAACAATGGCAAACACAACACAGGTTTATCAAATAATATCTTTGTTAAATATAGGTGTGCAAAATTATTGGCACCCCATGAATTCATATGAGAAAAATATATTTGAAGTATATTCCTGTTGATATTTCAAATTTTTTAGTACACATTATTAAAAAGTAAAGTGTCAGTCCTGATTGAGGAGTTGGTGCAGCTCTCCTACACTGCACCCAGATGATGTCCCCTGTCTAGCTAACATGCTGTCTTGATTGTTTTCTATTCTTTGTTACACTATTCTTCTGTTTTTGTTTGTCTATTTTACAAATATTACTTGATATCTGTTCAGTGTTACTTCAAATAAATATGTTTAAATAGCATTTATATTTATGTATTATGTTTTATTTTTATGCTAGTAAGTGGTTTTAAAAATTGGTCTAACCATCAATGAGCTGGTGTGTTATGATGTGACCTGTTGTGGGCTGAGTGTGGTTGTCCACTCTGGGCCAAAAAGTCCAAGGCCACTTTTTGGTCTCAATTCACCTGATTATTGATATGAATACTAAATATTGTATGCTGAAAATTTTAATATCGATGTTAAAACAATGAAATGAGGGTTCCATTCCTACATTTTGCCTAGGGCCACCAAATCACTAAATCTGCCCTTGGCGGAACGCAACATTCTCCAAGACAGGAATATGGAGACCTTGTGTGTTTGTGAGGTGTTCGTAAGCATCGCCTGTTAATAGGGTTCTGGAGTAGTTAAAAAGGAAGAAGGAACAGCTGTGATATGTCACTAATTTTCCAGGGCTTGTATCCTTGCATCCATGTTGGGTAATGTATCTTAGATGGATGATAGGGCAGCAAAAACTGGATTCTTTGGCTGAGACTGTGGTTGAGAGGCTGGTGGCTGGGCTTTTGGTTGTTTAAAGACTTGCGTTGTTGTTTGAGTGATGAATGCTTTCTTTTAGATGTAGCTTTCCGTCCAGAAGGTTGTGGCATGGAGGGTTCATCGGATGGTGGAATAATCCTGAAAAAAGCTTTCAAGAAGAACTGAAATACTTCCTCATGGTGGTGTGGAGAGAAATCTGGATATTTTGTGGTAAATTGTGGACAGGATTTTTTCAAGTCGCCAGTTGTGAAAGTTTGAGGATTTTGCTGCTAAATGGGAACTGTGTCTTGAAGGTGGCAGTACTTTGAATATTTTGTCTGTGTCACAGTGATTGGATTGTGTCTCATCTATGACACCCATAGATAGAGGGTGTTCTTCCGAATCAGAGCAGGCCATTGTTATGATGATCATGATAAAGAATATAACATTAAGTCTTTCATATCAATTAATTGTGTGGTGAAGCAATTAAATCTGTGGTTTAGCAGATATTTGTGTGAGAGACTGAGGTGAGTTTGGATGAGCTTATGTACACCATGGTTAATTGATTGTGGGTGGAGTCAACTTATCAGCTGAGCATCAGCTGATACTAGTTAGCAACTGTGTTCTCCATGAACTATGCTTAAACCTCTTACCCCTAAGTTCCCACAGTATTATGTCCCATAACTCTATATTCCCCATAAAAACAACATAGCCAACCCTGAGTTCCCGGGCCAAAACCAACATTTTAATTTGAACATTTTTAGGCCTTGAAACAACTTATAATAATGTATTTGTGTAATGTTACTTTGAAAATGAAGCAGTTCAGTGTTTTTAATAAACTTAGAGCACAATTCTTAACTAAAGAAATTATGTAAAAATGCTCGCTAAAATCCTTCTACTCATTTAGAAGTACCATACGAGCATTTTAGCACCAAAAGTCAAGTTTCTGGTTATAATCAGACCAGCAGGTAGTGTTTCAAGGAATGCACAGAAACTGTCACGTTATGACTCCAAACCCCTGCAGTGTCAGTCGCACTGGTTGATGCTGAAGATGAAGACGGATCAGGGTCTGAATCAGGAGAGTTTGGGTCACTATCAGTTTCGGTTTCGGTTTCAACATCACCTGAATTTTCACTGCTATCACTATCTAGAATCCTTGCTCTCGCCTGTGTAACTGTGTATGTTTTCTTTTTTTTCACTGTTTTAGATGTACCTGTGTTCACTGTAGGTGAAACTTTAGCTGGAACACGATTAGCTTTTCGCTTTGGCATTTTTAGTTCACTTCTACTAGTAAACCAATATTCACGCTTGGATCAGCTTCATTGTAATGACGGCGTAATAACGTAATCACGTCGTGACGTCATCAACCTTCCGGGTTAGAAAATAAAAATTAGATCTGGAGTCGAGGTCTCGGCGCAATAACATTAGGATAGTCGGAGTTCCAGAGGGCCCTGACACCTGTACAACCGCTGCTGTAGCGGCCTTGTTAAAGGAGGCGTTTGGTCTGGAGAAGGAGCCGGTTCTGGACCGGTCCCACCGGACCCTTCAGCCGAAGCCAAAGTCTGGTGAACGACCACGAGCTATTGTATGCAGAATCCATTATCACAGTGACTGTGTTGATATTTTACGCCGTGCGAGAGAGCGCCAGCAGATTAAAGCGAGGGATCTGAACATCTCCGTTTTCCCTGACTACACAGTCAAGACAGCCCGGGCCCGGGCCGCGTTTAACGAAGTTCGGCGTCAACTTCGTGATATTGAGGGAGCTCGCTATGGAATACTTCATCCAGATCGGCTTTGCATTACATATAACGGTGTCCAGAAGGACTTTATTTCAGCGGAGGAAGCAGCAGAATACGTTAAACTCTTAAAACCGGGGTGAACTGCATCACCTACACAGTGTAGTGTTCCTTATTTATTTATTTGTTTATTTGGTATTTATTTTATTTATTATTTTATTCATTATTATTTATTTATTTATTTATTTATTTTCTCTGATAATATTTTTTATTCTAATTTATTCTCTATTCTTTATTCTAATATTATTTACTCTAATTTCTATTTTATTATCATCTTGTTATTCTCTTCTTGTATTTTATTTTAATATGCTACACTGTGTAATATTATTAGGTATAAGTCTTTAAAAGGTATGGACATTATATTTGTTAAAGTGTGCAGACTATTTAGTAGATTTGAAGTCAGCAGGGAACTTTTTCCGTACTGAAATTTTTTTTTTAGTAATTTTTTTTTTTTAGCTTACTCTAGGTCCACTTTGTGGACAACCCTAGGGGTGATACACTGCTGTCTCCATTTTTTTATGGAGACTTTGGGTGTGTTTCCCTCTTCAGCTCCAATTGGCTATTTATATTCTTATATTTACTTTCGTTTTTGGGTTTTATAATTTTTATAAAACCAGCAACAGCTATTGAGTAGCCATGATGAGCCGTGGGGGGCGGGGGGGAATTCTTTTTTATTTTTTTATTTTTTTTTATTTTATTTTATTTTTCTAATTAATTAATTAATACTAATGATAATGATAATGATTATTATTATTGTTGTTGTTATTATTTTTTTTTCTCAATAAAATATTTGGGGAATGGAGGGGAGAAAAGGTAAATGAATCACATGAATATGAAACACATGAAAATGAATTATATGTAAATTAATTACATGAATATGAATCACATAATAATGAATTACATGTAAATTAAATACATGAATATGCATGAATATGAATCACATGAAAATGTAAATATATCACATGAAAATTAATTACATGTAAATGAATCACATGGATGAATATGAAATACATGAAAATGAATCATACGTAAATTGTCACGTTTGGCGAATGGAGGCCGAAGCAATTGCAGATTTTTAAATATTTATTTTAAACACACGAAATAACGAAACAAAAACACTAGGACAACTGGGCATAACACTGTGGCAAGAAACAAACACGGAGACAGAAGTGACGTGAGTCTACAACAACGAAAGACCAGGAGAAAGTGCAGACAAGGACTATAAATACACAATGGTGCTAATTAACAAAAACGTGAGTCAGGTGCATGTGGTCAGGTGGTGTACTGCAGTGGCTGATGGGACTTGAAGTCCCGGGTTTCCGGATACGCGACAGATCCCCCCTCCAAGGGGCACTACACCTGGAGCGCCCAAAATCAAAGGGCCCCCCTCCGGGGGTCCCGGCCCTCCGGGCCAAAAGTCCCCAGCAGAACCAGGAGACCGAGCAGCTTCCACCATGGCACAAGGAAGCGGGTGGAAGTCCTTGGCAAAGCATGAAAGAGGGGCGACATCCCCCACGGGACAGGAGAGCGGAGCATGCCTCACCGCGAGGTTCAAGGGGGAGCGAAGTACCTGACTAGGCGCGCGGGAGCGAGGGTCTCCCCGAGGCTCACGGGGGAGCGAGGTTCTCCGCGAGGCTCACGGGGAGCGAGGTTTTCCGCGAGGCTCACGGGGAGCGAGGTTCTCCGCGGGGGCTCACGGGGAGCGAGGTTCTCCGCGAGGCTCACGGGGGGAGCGAGGTTCTCCGCGAGGCTCACGGGGGGAGCGAGGTTCTCCGCGAGGCTCACGGGGGGAGCGAGGTTCTCCGCGAGGCTCACGGGGGGAGCGAGGTTCTCCGCGAGGCCAGGGAGAGGAGCGAGGTTCTCCGCGAGGCCCAAGGGAGGAACGACCGCTCTCGAGCATGAGGGGAGAACCGGAGACCTCCGTGGAGCAGGAAGGGGGAGCGACCCACTGAGCGCAGCGAGGGAAAGGAGCGACGTCTTCAGCGGAACGTGGAGGCAAAGTGACGTCCTCAGCGCAGCAGGATGGCAGAGAGACGACCGCAGCCGAGCAGGAAGGCCGAGCGACGACCTCAGCCGAGCAGGAAGGCCGAGCGACGTCCACAGCCGAGCAGGAAGGCCGAGCGACGTCCACAGCCGAGCAGGAAGGCCGAGCGACGTCCACAGCCGAGCAGGAAGGCCGAGCGACGTCCACAGCCGAGCAGGAAGGCCGAGCGACGTCCACAGCCGAGCAGGGATGCTGAGCGGCGCCCACAGCCGGGCAGGGATGCTGAGCGGCGTCCACAGCTGAACAGGAAGGCTGTGCGACGACCACAGCTGAACAGGAAGGCTGTGCGACGACCTCAGCTGAACAGGACGGCTGTGCGACGACCTCAGCTGAACAGGACGGCTGTGCGACGACCTCAGCTGAACAGGAAGGCTGAGCGACGACCTCAGCTGAACAGGAAGGCTGAGGCACCTTAAGGTAGCTGAACAGCGGGGAGTCCCTGAGGTCAGCGAACAGAGGTGAATTCATGAGTCCGCCCGGAGCTGGAGCGTCCTCACACACATAGCGGGGCGGCAGAGGGACTTCCTTCACAGGACTCACCGGCTGCGCGACTCTGAGGTAGCTGAACAGCGGGGAATCCTTGAGGTCGGCGAACATAGGTGAATTCATGAGTCCGCCCGGAGCCGGAGCGTCCTCACACACATAGCGGGGCGGCGGAGGGACCTCCTGCACAGGACTCACCGGCTGCGCGACTCTGAGGTAGCCGAACAGCGGGGAATCCTTGAGGTCCGCGAACATAGGTGAATTCATGAGTCCGCCCGGAGCTGGAGCGTCCTCACACACATAGCGGGGCGGCGGAGAGACCTCCTGCACAGGACTCACCGGCTGCGCGACTCTGAGGTAGCTGAACAGCGGGGAATCCTTGAGGTCCGCGAACATAGGTGAATTCATGAGTCCGCCCGGAGCTGGAGCGTCCTCACACACATAGCGGGGCGGCGGAGAGACCTCCTGCACAGGACTCACCGGCTGCGCGACTCTGAGGTAGCTGAACAGCGGGGAATCCTTGAGGTCCGCGAACATAGGGGAATCAATGAGACCCATCGGGGAGGGAGGGTGGGAGCAAACTGCTGAATCCGGAAAAAAATAAATAAATAAAAAATCTACTGCCTCGTAGTCACGGTCTTTCGTTCTGTCACGTTTGGCGAATGGAGGCCGAAGCAATTGCAGATTTTTAAATATTTATTTTAAACACACGAAATAACGAAACAAAAACACTAGGACAACTGGGCATAACACTGTGGCAAGAAACAAACACGGAGACAGAAGTGACGTGAGTCTACAACAACGAAAGACCAGGAGAAAGTGCAGACAAGGACTATAAATACACAATGGTGCTAATTAACAAAAACGTGAGTCAGGTGCATGTGGTCAGGTGGTGTACTGCAGTGGCTGATGGGACTTGAAGTCCCGGGTTTCCGGATATGTGACATAAATGAATCACATGTAAATGAATCATATGAAAATGAATAAATAAACAAAGGCAAAAAAATAAAAAATTAAAATAAAATAAAAATTAAATAAGTAAGGAATCATTGCAGAGTCATGCCGGTACACCGGCCTTACGGGGATAACGTTTACACTGTAAATCCTCTATATGAGCCTTACGGGGATTTGGCATAGACGACCAAGCCGGTATTTCGTCCTTACGGGAATTGATCAAAGGCGGGAAAGCCGGTTTTTCAGCCATACGAGGTAAGAGGGTTAAGCTCTATTTGATCAATCAAGCTATATTTAATATTGGCCCAACATTGAACCAAGACATAACACTAATTTAAAAGAAAGCATCTACACAATTTGCTTTGATTTAAGTGTTTGCAATGTTTTTATATGTTAGTGACATTTGCTTGGGAAAATATGAGGAAAAACTTGCTTGTCTAAGCAGTAAGAAAATACAACAAGAAATAATAAGTTGTTACCCCAGAGTTTGTACAAACTACCTACCAAGTTAATGCATACAATTTAGACATTTATAATTTATTTTTTATTTATTTTTTTATAAAAGACCCTTTTTTGGTGGATGAAAAAAAATCCTCAGAACAGCAGTGAAAACCTGTTATGAAAAACCTGTGATTAAATAATCTGTTTCTCTTGGGGGTGTCTTGGGAGAATTTTCAGTAAGAAGGATCACAACTGCTTATAAATTGATCCAACCATCTCTTCATTGGAAGAAACACCAGACATAAGATGGTATGGAATCATTATTTCTTGACCTTTTAAGCACTAATGCATGCTTAATGTAATAAAAATTAAAAGCATATTAAACTGTTCAGAGTTTAAAGAAACACGCAAGGCTCTGAAAATACTACTACTACTACTACTACTACTACTACTAATAATAATAATAATAATTGCTGTTGTTGTTACATTCATGTTTTTTACAATAAATCTACATGACTGTAAATAATTAGATTTTTGTTCATATTAATTAAACCTAACAAATTTTCTGTTATAGACTCAATACAGAATGGATAATGTTTCCAACATCTTCATATTCTCCCTCTCTGGATTAAATGTTACAATGGAAACCAGATATGTTTTTTTTTCATTGACCACACTGGTTTATCATGTGATCTTGTTGTGCAATATTATTGTTATTATATGCATTGTCTTAGATAAGCAGCTTCATGAGCCTATGTACATATTTTTGTGTAATTTATGTATCAATGCACTTTATGGCACTGCAGGTTTTTACCCTAAATTTATGTATGACTTACTGACCCAGCTTCATGAAATTTCATATGTTGGATGTCTGATTCAGGTATTTATCATTTATTCATCTGCTTTATGTGATGCATCAACTCTAACAGTAATGGCGTATGACAGGTATGTGGCCATATGTAAACCACTAGAGTACCACTCTGAAATGAACAACCAAAAAGTTGTAAAATGTATTCTTTTTTGTTGGCTTCCACCAATTATTTCCATGGCTATTGTAGTGTTGTTAACATCAAGACTAACCCTATGTGGCTCAAATATAGAAAAATTATACTGTGAAACATGGGCAGTTGCTAAACTAGCCTGTTCCTCTACAATAGTGAACAATGTTGTTGGATATATAATTATTCTTGTTTATTTTGGGCATGCAGTATTGATTGTTTATTCATACATTCACTTGATTAGAATCTGCACAAAGTCAAAAGAAAGCAAATACAGATTTATGCAGACTTGTGTGCCGCATCTACTTGCTCTGTTTAATATTGCTGTTGCTTTATTGTTTGATGTGTTCTACAGTCGATATGGTTACACCATATCTGTTCCTCAAAGTGTGAGAAATTTCATGGCATTGGATTTCCTGTTTATACCTCCAGTTTTAAATCCCCTTATTTATGGATTAAAACTGGCCAAAATACGGAAGAAAGTGATAAGAATGATCTTTAGATTCAACATTGCTATTGCATAGTCTGGAAATAGCTTGATTGCACTTGCATAGTGTTTTCACCAAGCCACTGAAAACTTTGCATTTTAATCCTTTAATAGGAACACAATAAAATAGTTTCACAAATAATTATTTTTATGTTAATTCTTACTAATTGGATGACATTCAACAGCATTTCATTTATTTATTTATTTTTCTTCAAATTCAACCTTTAGATTAGTAATTATGGACGTCTACATGCCATTTTAAGGTAGTAAAATGGACCAACAACACGGTTTTACTTTTGCAACTACAAATTTTATGAATTTTGATTGTAAACTTTTCCAAGTGCTTAGATATGAAATTCCAATAAAATATTTTTAGACATTTAGTATCCCCCTCACACTAGGCAGGACAAAACCATGACTATCACCCTCTATAAAATAATACAATTAAAAATAATAATAAATAAATAAATAAAAAAATAAAAAAATAATAATATTAATAATAATAATACAGACAAGCAAATACAACAAAATAAAATATGTTCTTCAAAATTAGTCACTTCAGTTTAGCCATACTTCTAAATTTAACAGCTTTAAAAAAATGTTTCTTTTTAAATATTTCTGAAGACATCTAAGTAATTTATTTCTGCAGAGTCACTTCTAAAGGAGCAGGAAAAAAAAAATCACATTCTAATATAGTTAAATTTGATGTTGCAGTACAGCAAATAGAGAAATAATCACTAGGGGGTGAATACTTTCTGAGTGCACTGTATCTAGAACTGGAAATAAACAAACAATGTATACAAATAACTAAACAAACTTTACACTTACAATTTATTTGCAGTATTTACCTATTACAATGATAAAATAATAGGTGACGCTAGTAGCGTAAAACAAGGTTTTACATAATAAAAGAGTTATGGATTTGGTTATGGACTGATTATTGTATTAATCAGTGCAAAACACATTAACAAACCAAAAATGTAACAATAAATCTGAAAACACAATGGTCAACATAATGTCTGAAACAACAAACTACCTAGCTACATTTGCGGTCTAAGGTTTACATACACATGAACATGAATGTCATGACAATATTGGGCTTTCAATAATTTGCTTGAACTGTTCTTTTTCTGGGGCAGAATGATTGTACAACCTACATTATTAATAAAATCTTTAATAATAATAATTGAATAAAGTAATCTTAAATCTTAATAAAATAATAAAAAATGATACATACAGGGTCACAAATATACATACAGCACACCTAATACACACAATAAGGTCAAAATTATACATACAGGGTCACAAATATACATACAGCACACCTAATATTTAGTTGAATGTCCCTTAGCAAGTTTCAGCTCGAGCAGACACTTTTGGTAGCCATCCACCAGATTCTGGCAGAATTCTGGTTGGATATACTCTTCTTGGCAGAATTGGTAAAGTTCAATGACATTTGTTGGTTTCCAGCCATGACTCGACTATCCACAAATAACACATTCCACAAATTTTCGAGTGGGTTGAGATCAGGACTTTGGGAAGGCCATTCCAAAAGCTTAATATTAGCCTGCTTTATCCATTCCACAACCAGCCTTGATGTGTGTTTTGGGGTCATTGTCCTGTTGGAACACCCAATTGTGTCTAAGTTTCAACCATCTGGCTGATTGTTTGATATTATGCAAGTACGACTAAGGTAGTCCTCTTACTTCATTTTTCTATCCATTTTGTGCAATGCAACAGTTCAACTGGCAGCAAAACAGCCCCAGTGCCTAATGCTACCACCATCATGCTTCAAAGTTGGTACGGTGTTCTTTGCTCCTTCAAAAATACCTCTGGGTATTGTGGCCAAACAATTCAATCTTTGTCTCATCTGACCATAAAACCTTTCCTCCAGAAATCTTTTTCTTTGTTCATATGGTCTTTCTTGGAGCCTTTCAGTCCATGGCGATGTAAAACTCGTTTGACTTTAGCCAGTGACACTGATGTTCCAGCAGTTTCCAGTTCATGGCAGGCCTATGCCTTGGTGGGTCCTGCATTTTTCCTGACCATCTGAACCAATATCCTCTCAACTGAGGGTGACTGTGTCTTCTTACAGACCTTGGCAAAGCGGCTACACTTCCCAATAACTTGTACTTGCGTACAATTGTTGGAACTGATCCTGATATCTGCAGTTGTTTAGAAATGGCTCCAAGAGACATTCCTGACTTGTGTAAATCCACCATCATCTTTTTCAGACCTGCACTGTGCTCCTTGGACTTTCCCATATATTTAGATTTATTCTTTTAGCAGACGCTTTTATCCAAAGCGACTTACAAATGAGGAAATACAAGCCAAGCGATATATCAAACGGAGAGCAATACAAGTAGTGCTACGATGCAAGATTAATAATTGAGTTCTAGAGAAGCAAAGAGCGCAGAATATAGGTGTAAGAGCCAGAGTATTTTTTTTAAATAATGTACATAGTACTGCGTGTTGGTCAATCCAATGCGTGCTGTCAAACAAAAACTTTTTATGTTGGCACAGAGAAGCTGCCAGCTGTAGTCATGAGTAAAAACAAAAAATTAAGAGGCCTTAGTCTGGGCAAAGTAAAGGACATTTCTTTAATTTCAAACATCACAATCACACACCCACTTATACGGACATGTTGGACATGCAAATCAGCCTACCATGCATGTCTTTGGACTGTGGGAGGAAACCACAGTTTTGGCCAACACACACGTTTTCATGTATTGACTGCCAGACATGATCTATTATAATTTCTTCTTATTTTTTCATTATGAGACTAAAATGTGCCAATAATTGTTGAACAGCTATATTTAGCAGAGTTTTTTTTCCGATAAACCTGTTTGTCTGCAAGAGAACAAAAGGTTAAACTATATATATAAATAAATAAATAAAATGTGTATATCACACACATACGGTCACGATTCCCATGATAGCCATAGCATTAGCATTAACCTTAGCCAAGTGAGCCTAGCTTAGTTTGTTGATTGCGTTACGTTTATTGTTTCTGTTTGGTTTGCTTTCCTTTCTATAAATAAATATCTCCGTTTGAACTTGCGTCTGCATCCTGCCTACTTGCCTGCCATCACACCACGTGACACACACACACACACACACACACACACACACACACACACAGTATCTCACAAAAGTCAGTGCACCCCTCACATTTTTGTAAATATTGGATTATATCTTTTCATGTGACAACACTGAAGAAATGACACTTTGCTACAATATAAAGTAGTGAGAGTACAGCTTGTCTGTAATTTACTTTAGTGTAAATTTGCTGTCCCCTAAAAAAAAAAAGACTCAACACACAGCCATTAATGTCTGCCAACAAAAGTGAGGAAAAGAGTCCTCTTCCACTCCTCCATAACAACATTGTGGAGCTGGTGGATGTTAGAAACCTTGTGCTCCTCCACCTTACATTTGAGGATGCCCCATAGATGCTCAATAGGGTTTAGGTCTGGAGACAATCTTGGCCAGTCCATAAGCTTCACCCTCAGCTTCTTTAGCAAGGCTGTGGTCGTCTTGGAGGTGTGTTTGGGGTGGTTATCATGCTGGAATATGTATACTGATCATGCTCTGCTTCAGTATGTCACAGTACATGGCATTCATGGTTCCCTCAATGAATAGACATATGAGTACTGCCAGCATTGCTGCAGAGGTTGAAGGGGTTGGGGGTCAGCCTGTCAGTGCTCAGAAAATATGCCACACACTGAATCAAATTGGTCTGCATGGCTGTCGTTTCTGAAGGAAGCCTCTTCTAAAGATGATGCACATGAAAGCTGGCAAACAGTTTGCTGAAGACAAGCAGATTAAGCACATGGATTACTGGAACCAAGATAAACTTATTTGGTTCAGATGGTGTCAAGCGTGTTTGGGGCAATCAGGCGAGGAGTACAAAGACAAGTGTGTCTTGCCTATAGTCAAGCATGGTGGTGGGAGTGTTATGGTCTGGGGCTGCATGAGTGCTGCCAGCACTGAGGAGCAACAGTTCATTGAGGGAACCATGAATGCCAACATGTACTGTGACATACAGTGAGGGGAAAAAACTATTTGATCCCCTGCTGATTTTGTACATTTTCCCACTAACAAAGAAATGATCAGTCTATAATTTTAATGGTGGGTTTATTTGAACAGTGAGAGACAAAATAACAACAAAAAAATCCAGAAAAACGCATGTCAAAAATTTTATGAATTGATTTGCATTTTAATGAGGGAAATATGTATTTGACCCCTCTGCAAAACATGACTTAGTACTTGTAATGACTTAGTAATTACTTTTCATTTTCAATGCCCTGGCTGAGGGAAGGAGGTTCTCACCCAAGATTTGACGGTACATGACATGCATTTTTTTTTGTTATTCTCAAATACCTTTTTCCCTCACTGTACTGAAGCAGAGCATGATCCCCTCCCTTCAGCGACTGGGCCACAGGGCAGTATTCCAGTATGATAACGACCACAAACACACCTCCAAGACAACCACTGCCTTGCTAAAGAAGGCGTAGGTGATGGACTAAATCCTATTGAGCATCTGTGGGGCATCCTCAAATGAAAGGAGCGCAAGATCTCTAACATCCACCAGCTCCGTGATGTCGTCATGGAGGAGTGGAAGAGGACTCCAGTGGCAACCTGTAAAGCTCTGCTGAACTCTATAACCCAACAGTGTTAAGGCAGCACTGGAAAATAATGGTGGCCACACAAAATATTGACACTTTGGGCTCAATTTGGACATTTTCACTTATTGGTGTACTCTCTTTTGTTGCCAGTGGTTTAGACATTAATGGCTGTGTGTTGAGTTATTTCGAGGGGACAGCAAATTTACACTGTTATACAAGCTGTACACTCACTATTTTACATTGTAGCAAAGTGTAATTTCTTCAGTGTTGTCACATGAAAAGATATAATCAAATATTTACAAAAATGTGAGGGGTGTACTCACGTTTGTGAGATACTAATATATATATATATATATATATATATATATATATATATATATATATATATATATATATATATATATATATATATTCTGCATTTTTATATCAATGTGGCTCGTTCATTCGCTTTGTACCGACTACGGCACCCCGAGTAAACGGGGAAAATAAAAACAACGCCATGTGTAGCAATGTGGCTTGTTTTGCTCTACAACTACACCACATTTAGCTATGCAACTTATTTGTTTCGTTAATGTACCAACTACGCCACCCCGAGAAAACAGGAAAAATAAAGACACATAAATACGTTCCACTTAGAACAGGCAAGAGGCATGGGTTTCCATACAAAATTATATTCCATTCAAAATTATATTTTGAAGTTAAAAAGACTGGCCAAGAACTATTTTAAAAAGGAGCAGCCAACACAGTCAGGCATTGGTCAAATAAAACAATCATAAGAGGAAATTAACAATGATCATAGGAGTACTGAGGCTTCCTCTATGAAGGAAGTTAGAACGACAGCACCAGCTATACAAAAGGGAAAAGCACCCCACTAATCAGAATCATACCCACAAAATTCACTGCAAATAAAGACATCAATAATAATGTCCCTTAATTAAGTAAAGCCAAAGGTGCATCAAAGAACTCCCCTAGCCTCAGGAAGAACTCAGCTCCTACAAGGAGAAAACAAAAACACACTAAGTCAATTACAATATACTCAAAACAGACAAACAAAAGAATAAAACAAAGACAAACTTACTGTCATGAAAACACAGATAACCTTGAGCTCAAACTGAGTACAGGTAGAAAGTTTACCAAGAGTGAACAAAACCACTACTACCACATAGCAGTATCAGCATAATTGATACTGTTACAACACAGTTGAATTAAAGAAAACTGATCTCAGTGACAGTAACCAACACAAAACATAATGACAGAACAAAATAAAACCAAATCGGAGTATGAAGCTGCAAAATCAAACAGCAAGCAGCCCCCAAGCAGACTCAAGCAGCAACAAAGCAGCAGAACCAAACAGAATCAAGCAGCAACGTGGCTCTGTGAGTGAGGGGAAGGTGCTATAGAGATATGACCACATCTCACTCAGCCCACCTTAATGCATGCAAAAATCGAGGACCCTAAGAACAAACAGGTGTTACAACCTCAATTTGAAAAGCATGCAAGATAGTTTAACTCAAGTAACAGAACTAAACAATTTACCTACTGTGATCTGACGACTTTGTACTCACGATGGCACATATGAAAGTCATGATAGCGTCTTTAATAGTTGTGACGACAACAGCTGGCACTGTTAGCTACGTTAAATTACCACTCTACAAAGCTGGGAGCCTTGACGGCACAGCGCACTGATTGTGAGCAGCACATCACACACAACAAATAAAGTGCATGGTAAATAAACAACGCTAGAATCACACAGCTAAGCAACAAATCTAAAAACACATACCTCTGTAGTCCGTAGCAACAGAAGGAAGGGACGGGTTTTCGACCATGACCCAATTAGCCAATTTATGGATCTGCATTGTATTCATCACCAGGATAACTTGCAAAGTTGGTCCCAGATTGAATCACCCTTGGCAAACTCTGTCTTCTGGGAGACTTCCCCATTAATCATCTATTAACAGCAAATGCCTCACATAAAAACAACTGTATATATAAGCTAGAGAATCAGAGACTCTTACTAAAGGATACACAATGTAACTTACCATTTCCAACTAGTGACCATGCTGTGAACCCTTTAAACTTTGCATTGACATTTGCACAAGAAGTAAACCATTCAGAGGATTCTTTTTTTTATTTTTTTTTAATGCTTTCTGTCTGTTTTGTCTCTATACAATCTGAAAAGCAGTAATGGAAAATACCTCTGGAGAGTTCATGTTCGTGCTTCAAGGATTGAAGGACACAAGGACAAACAAACATATTTACTTTGCATTTGGTCTAATTGTCTATAGTATGACACTGTTTATAAATTTGATACTAGCTATTACAGTCATTCTTGACAAAACACTTCATGATCCTATGTATATATTTATATGTAATTTGTTTTTTAATGGAATGCTTGGGGCTTCTGCTTTCTATCCAAAGATCCTTGCTGACCTTTTATCAGAATATCATGTTATCTCATATATAGGGTGTCTGTCACAAGTTTCCATAATTTATTCTTATGTTTTCTGTGAATACACATGTTTAACAGTCATGTCATATGACAGATACATATCCATTTGCAAGCCTTTGGAGTATCATTCCATTATGACACTTCAAAAAGGTTTTAAATTATTGATTTTTACTTGGCTATGCTCCCTACTAGAGTCCTCTGTTGGTTTATTGTTGACTGCCCGACTCCCGTTATGTGGTAATGTCATTGACAAGCTTTATTGTTCTAACTGGGAAGTTGTTAAGCTGTCTTGCACAGATGTGTCTGTGAATAATGTGTATGGTTACGTTATAATATTCTCTCATGTATCTCAAGCTGTGTTCATCATTGTGTCATATATCTGCATTATCAGAGCTTGTTTAAAGTCCAAGAGACAGTGGGAAAAATTCATACAGACATGCCTTCCCCATTTAATATCACTCACAAACTTCACTATTGCCCTGCTCTTTGACCTCATGTATGCTCGTTATGGCAAAAGCCAGGGACTGCAAGCTCTGCGCAACATCTTAGGCATTGAGTTTCTTGTTGTGCCTCCTCTCTTAAACCCAATAATCTATGGACTTAAACTAACCCAGATGCGACGAGGGCTTCTGAAAATGTACTGGCATAGATGTAAATCTTGCAAGACAGCTGACATGTGTGGTGGCCTGGGAAAACCCTTCAAAGGGTAAACATTTTATATTTTCAAATACAGTGGCAAGAAAATGCTTGTAAACCTCTTGGAATTTCATGATTTTCTGAATAAATTTGTCATCAAATGTGATCTGCTCTTCATCTAAGTCAGGGGTATTGACAAATATAATGTGTCTAAAAGAATAACACAAAAGAAATTCTTATCTTTCATGTCTTTATTGAACACATTCATTCAACATTCAAAATGGCAGTGGAAAAGGTAAGAGAACCCTTAGAATTAATAACTGGTTGACCCCCCTTTGGCAGCAATAACCTCAACCAAGCGCTTCCTGTAGCTGTGGATCAGACCTGCACATCATTCAGGAAGAATTTCAGCCCATTCTTCCTGCCAGAACTGCTTTAGCTCGGTTATATTCTTTGTACGTCTCATGTGTATGGCTTTCTTCAAGTCATTCCATAGCATCTCTATTGGGTTGAGGTCTGGGCTCTAACTTGGCCACTACAAAAGGCGGATTTTGTTTTTCTGAAGCCATTCTGTTGTGGACTTGCGCTGGTGTTTTGAGTCGTTGTCCTGTTGCATCACCCAACTTCTACACAGTTTAAACAGACGTACAGACATTCTCACATTATCCTGAAGAATTGTCTGATATGCTTGGGAATTCATCTTCCCCTCAATGATTGCAAGCTGGCCAGGCCCTGATGCAGCAAAGCAGGCCCAAATCATAAAGTTTCCTCCACCATACTTTACGGTTGAGATGATGTTTTCATGATGATATGCTGTGCCCTTCTACGCCACATGTAGTGCTATGTGGTTTTTCCAAATAGTTCAATCTTAGTTTCATCATTCCACAAAACATTTTGTCAATACCGCTGTGGAGTGTCAGTGTGATCTTTTGCAAACTTCAGGCGTGCAGCAATGTTCTTTTTAGTAAGCAGTGGCTTCCTTCGTGGTGCCCTGCCATATATATCCTGCTTGTTCAATGTTTTGCATATTGTAGACTCATGAACAGAGATGTTAGCCAGTTCCAATGATGCCTTTTGGGGTTGTTTCTTTACCTCACTGAGTACATTTACATGGACAGCAATAATCTAATTATTGACCTTAATCTAAGTAAGGTAATAATGTGATCAAGGTGTTTACATGAGTTGCTTTTAGAATACTCCTGTCATGTTCCCGTTTTACATGTTATAGACCATAATTAGATTAAGAGCCCACATCATTACGTCATCGAACCACTACGTTCGACGTCACTCCAAAATTTCACGTATCAACATACAGTTGGAAATTCCAAAAGGTTCATATACTTTTTCTTCCCACTGTACTGTATATACTGTACATTTCTCAAATGTTTTTCTTGAATGAAATATATTTCCATGCAATTAACTCAATCAGAAGTAAAGTTTCAGCATTTTCAAATCTGGTTACCTGATTAAGTAAAAAAGGAGAAACACTGTCTCATCACTTGAAGTAAAAGTCACTCTCAGCATTTTACATACCAGATCCTTGTCACTGGCTCTTCACTCAGTTCATAAAATAATACATTTATGTTGACAAAAATGTCTCATATTAAACTCTTTGTATTAATTAATTCTGTTTTAACAATGTGATGGCATGGAGGTATTGTGAACATTTTAACCACCAGTATCTGATTACAGTCTGAATTGATTAGGCTTATGTCCATTTCACTATGGCATTTAAATACCCAAAAACCTGATCAAATCATGTGAAATACACTTTTAGTTTTTAAGTAGACTGACTGCATTTACCACTGCATTTGATAAACCTTACCAAACATTATGTTTGCAGGCAGACATCTAAGGCTAAGTAAAAACTTTTTTGGTTTTCTTAAATATTTTACGTAATATTCCAGTTGATGACATCCTAGAGGTTTTCACAGATTGCCACATACTGTATCAGTGGGGAGTAGATGGGAACCATACCAGAACATTCATCTGCCAGGAACCCATATGCTCAGGATCTGGCATGTATGGCATGATAGAAGTGCTTGAGATAACTTGAGATCTTTTAAATAATAACAACAACAATAATAATAATAATAATATTTCCTCTCCTCTCCACCAATAGCTGGTGTGTGGTGGGCATTCTGGTACACTATGGCTTCCGTCGCATAATCCAGGTGGATGCTACACACTTGTGGTGGAGATTTCCCACTAATACAATGTAAAATTCTTTGAGTGCCTAGAAAAGTGCTATATAAATCTAAGGAATTGTTCGGGGCCAAGCACAAAAGGTGCACTAGCACCTATTGTATCCATTACTTTTCCTCTTCTTCTTCTTCTTCTTCTTAATGAGTCTATGACAGCCCATAGAACCGCTTGCGGGAAAATTATGAAATTTGGCAGACAGATAGAGGACAGTCTGAACTGTTAAGACAGCAAATTTGCAGTCTCTAGCTAAATCTCTTTAGCACCACCAACTGTCCAAATTTGCACTCATGTTTATGCTAATAACTTTTGAACTGTAAGGAGTAGAAACAAAATAATGTTTTACTCTGATTCATTGGATCAAGACGATTAAATGATATAATGCCATGAACATTTTCCCACCATTTTGAATTTTCTGAAAAACCTAATTTTTCGAATTCCCCCTAGGCGGTTTGTACGATTTTCACACAAACTTAATCAGATCATCTTCAGAAAGTAATGGAAAATAAGTTTTCAAAAACTTTTTGATAGATTCCAATGGTCTCGTATAGCGCATCAACAAATTCGAGGAAAAGCATCCCAAAATGGACATGAGGCTGTCTGTCCGCAGCGGTTTGGCATATTAAGATGAAACTTGGTATGGGTCACATCACAAGCATAACTTGAGGCCTGCACAGTTTAGATCTGAAAAATGGTTATTTTTGTTTATAACTTCTGAACAGGTTGATCAATAATCACCAGACTTGCCTCATTATATTTGGTATGGCTGTCACAACTCGTGACGGAGTGGATGAAGGAAGGAGGTAAGCGCACTTAAGAACGAGTGTAGTTTATTTACAAAGAGGCAGGCAGACAAATCCAACACGTAATCCAAAGGCATAGTCAGAAAACAAGCGAAGGTCAGGCAAACAGGCATAAACTTGGGGCAAGGCAGATATCAACAACGTGGCACAGAAAACAGGGTCGAGAAACAAACATAAGCATAAACATTAACGTGAGCTATGACAATGAACTGGGAGCGGATAACCCAGCGTGAAACTATAACTAACATGGAACGTGATCCTATGTTTAATTAACCGCGCTGTGTGTAGTACAGCGAGTAGTATATAAGCCGGCATGAATTAACTTAAACAGCTTGCAGCTGGAAGTAATACAGACACACATGGGGATCTAACCTATGACAGACACGGGGTGGGGTCATGACGAACATAAACAAAACGCACGTGCCCTCCCAGCCAACGACAGAAACAAAAACAAAAGCACATGTTAAAGTGTCACAACAGACGTGCACGCGCTCACGCAACTGCGCGCGAGCGTGCTGTTTCAAAGGGGAACCATGACAATGGCATACCATGTCAAACTGTACCCAATTTTCCCATGATGGAGATTTTGAGCATCAGGATATTGGATTTTAGATTAAAATGCTATATTTTACAAACACATTGGGATATCATTATGTACATTGGTATGTGTCATCAGCACCATGCCCTGAAGTTACTCAAGAAGTTTTAAGATTTCCAAAAATGCTAATATCTTTGGGATAATTTTGCCAATCATAATGAAAATGGTCTTGATAGATTCCGTGAGTCATGCAGAGAACAATGATACCAATTATAAAACCCACGTTTTCTAACTCCTCCTAGATTTACTACTCCTACTCCTGATTTTCACCAAATTCGATTCAGATCATCTTCAGACCATGCCAGCCAAAAGTTAAACATTTTTTTAATAGAGAAAACCATTTAACACATCAACAAAACGTCGGGGTTACGTATGTAACCCTGTTCCCTGAGAAGGGACCGAGACGTTACATTTGCTATAGCAGTATGGGGAGCGCTCCGCCGCGTGGCCGATCGTTTCTGAAGCTTGTGTAAAATCATGACTCTACTTATAGGCCTGCCATGATCAGGTGACGTGGCAATTAAGCGCGTCGCATGATATATATATGGCACCTGTGAACCCCCCGCCAGCCTCTATTATCTGAAGCGAAGACGCACATTCACAGGCCTGCCCTGGTATGACAATGCTATGCAACGTCTCGTTCCCTTCTCAGGGAACAGGGGTACATATCACGTAACTCCGACGTTCCCCTTTCAAAGGGAACTCGACGTTGCATTTCGCATAGCAGTATAGGGGAACGGGAATACCCACTCCGTCATACCAAGGGTACGGCCTGCCCAAAACCGCGCCCGAGGGGCACTGCAAGACACGCCGGGGCGGAGTCGGAATGAACATCCAGGCTGTAATAACGAATGAACGTGTGGCGTAGGCAGACCACCTGCGGCGCACACACATCGTGCAAGGCAACCCCCTTTCGACAGAGCCTCCTCGAAGAGGGCACGCCCTAGTGGAATGAGCTCTTATGCCTAGAGCCGGGCGAGACCCGCGTGCTACGTAAGCAATAGAGATTGCTTCCACTATCCAGAAGAGATGCGCTGTTTTGACAAACGCGTCACCGGTTCCGACAGGTGCAACCCTCTGCTGTTCGGTGTGAGGAATGGAGGAGGGCAGAAGGCCTGCAACACCACGGGGTGGGCAGCCCATGTAGGCACTTTAGGAATATAATCCGGCCTAGGGTACAGGAAGGCCTTGGCCAGTCCGGGGCGAAGTCAAGGCAGGGGGGCAACCGAGAGAGCTTGTAGATCCCCCACTCGCTTGAGAGATGTCAGGGCCAGTAGAAGAGCTACCTTTAGAGTCAGAAGCTTCTCCGAGGCTGACTCCTACGGGCTCAAATGGGGCTCCCGACAGACCTTCCAAGACCACAGAAAGGTCCCAAGAAGGTACTGCAGATGGGCCTCAACCGTCTGACACCGCGCACTAGAGCAGAGTTAGAGGATGCTGCCCCAGAGGCTCCATTAACAGGGGCATGGCTGGCGGCAAATGGCGGCCACAAAACCCCGATTGTAGAAGGAGCCAACCCTGCTGAAAAACGTTCTTGCAGAAACTCCAGGACTGTAGCCACTGCGCAGTTCACTGGGTCTAACTGACATTCTTCACACCACAAGACAAAAAGCCGCCACTTGAGCGCATACAATTTCCTTGTGGTGGTGCTCTAGCGTTCAAAATGGTCTCTACAACCTTGGTTGTGAGACCAGAATCTATCGAGCTGGTGCCCCTCAGGGCCCCGACCCACAGTTTCCATAGTTCTGGCCGAGGGTGATAGATCAGCCCCTCGCGGCAAGACAGTAGGTCCCTGCGGATGGGAATCTCCCAAGGAGTGCCGTCGAGCAGGGACATTATCTCCGAGAACCAAATTCGAAGCTGGCCAAAGCGGTGCTACTAGCAGCAGACGTGACGGTCTTGGCGACTCTCGCTAGAACTTGTGGGAGCAGAGCAATCGGGGAAAAGTGTATAGACGTGACCTCGGCCACGTGTACACCATGGTGTCCAGTCCCAATGGGGCAGGAGGGTGAGGGCGAACCACAGCGGGCAGTGTGTTGTCTCCTCGAGGCAAACACATCCACTTCCTCCGTCCGAACCTCCGCCATATGGACTCCACCACTTGTGGATGGAGCCTCCACCCCCGGCCTCAGCCCCTGCCTCGACAGGATGTCTGCCCCCACATTCCGACTGCCCGGAATGTACATTGCACTCACTGACAAGAACTTCCCTCCGCCCAGAGGAGAATTAGTTGCGCCTGCCTGAACAGAGGCGTAAGACCCTCCCTGGTGGTTGATATACGAGACCACAGCTGTGTTGTCTGACACAACTAGCACACTGTGACCTCTCAACTGAGGGAGAAAGAATTTCAGTGCTAGGAATACGGCCCGCATCTCTAGGCGATATATATGCCACTTCAGATGAGGGCCGCTCCAAAGACCGTGGCCGGACAGCCATTTAAGACTGCGCCCCAGCCTGTGAGGGACGGGCTCTGTCAGTAGCCCTCTGCGGTAAGGGAACGCCCCTAAAGTGTGACCCGAGGCTAGGAACTGCGGGCGCGCACCTCCAAACACTCAGAGCACGTAGGCATCGCCGCGTGACCCTGATTACTCTCAGCAGTTTCATCCTCGGATGAAACCCCCGACTCTTCAGCCACCACTGAAACGGTCTCATGTGCAATAGGCCCAATGGTATGACGTTGGCTGCTGCTGCCATAAGGCCCAACAGCCGCTCGTAAAAGCTGGAGGGGATGCCCAGACCCCGCTTTATCTTGCTCAAGGTTGATAGGATCGATTGTACGCGTGTTGGGGATAGAAACGCCCTCATCGTAGTAGAATCCCATATGACCCTTAGAAAAATTGTCCTCTGCACTGGGGAAAGCATACTTTTCTTGAGGTTCAACCTGAGCCCCAAGTTCCTCATGTGGACGAGAACAACATCTCGACGTTGAACCGCCTGTTCCCTGGATCGTGCCAGAATTAACCAGTAGTCCAGGTAGTTTAGTACACGGATGCCCTGGAGTCGCAAGGGAGCCAGAGCAGCATCCATGCACTTTGTGAAGGTGCGAGGGGATAAAGCCAGCCCGAAAGGAAGAACCCGAAATTGGTATGTGTTTTCTCCAAACGCAAACCTCAGGAACTTCCTGTGACTGGGCGATATTCCTATGTGGAAATATGCGCCTTTCAGATCTATCATCACAAACCAGTCCTCGGACTGAATCTGTGGCACGATAAGTTCGAGCGTCAGCATCTTGAACCTGTATGTCCAACGAGTACGGTTCAGATGACGCGAATCCAAAATTGGCCGCATACTCCCATCTTTTTGCGGACCAGGAAAAACAACTGTAAAACCTCCCTCCCATAGAACGGGGTACACGTTTCTATGGCCCTCTTTTTCAACAAGGGAGCTTATTTCCTTTGCTAACGTTGGGCTCTGCTCTGTGGCAAATGTCGTGAGCACACCACTGAACCGGGGGTCGAGCTCTGAACTGGACCCGGTAGCCCTTTTCTTTAATGGTAGACAGAACCCATGGGGACACATTATGGCAGTAGTTTCCACACTGCCAGATGGTCCGTCCTTCATTGATGTCAGCTTTTCCCGCATTTGCTGGAGGGGAAGCATCAGATTTCCGCCGCCCTGTGACAGCTCGCTGACCAGAGAAGGCTGGAAATGGACCGGGCTCGGCCAGGGCAGGCCCTACAGTAGCACTGGGGGCTGGATGTCCCGGCCGCCTCATGTCCCCTGATATGTCCCTCCGTGACCCATCAGGACCGTTCCTTCCGTGCCTGCCTTGCCTTTATGATCATTCTCAGATCAGGCCTCCCAGCAGGCTGTGGCTGTGGCCGGCCGGTCACCCTGGCTTTCTGCGGGGGGAGGCGGGCCGCCACACTCGTCTTCTGCATCTCCCTCGCGCCAACACTGGCCCGAGCTCCCACTCATGGAGGCCGTGCGGACTCGACGGCGGCGGAAGGAACCGGCTGAACGCCGCCCGTTTGCTGTCTTGCCGTCAAACCCTGCCGGAGATGGCGATCTTCACTGTGCCACCAAACAGGCCGGAAGGCTACAACAGGGGCGTTCAGCAAGGAGACCCTATCCTTGTCCCCCATCCCTGACAGGTTGAGCCATAGGTGCCTCTCCGCCACAACCAGGCTACCCATTGAACGGCCGATATGACGAGCCGTTTGCTTGGTTGCCCGAAGAGATAAATCTGTGGCGTGGCGCAGCTCTGCCACTGCCTCTGGCCCAATTCCCTCACCAGTATCCAGCTCACTCAGCAGGTCTGCCTGGTAGGCCTGCAACACTGCCATTGTATGCGTGGGACCCACATGCAAGACTTGCTCGCCGCAGGCCGCGCTTTACCCCAACCCCGAAGTGACTTTAACGGTTTTAGACGGTAGGTTGGCCTCCCTAAATTACTGCCGTAGATGGAGAGGTGGCTCGCAGCGCCTCCTCCACCTTTGGCGCGCATCGCGCCGTGCTACACCCCACGATGGCTGAGTAATCAGACTTTGCGGGGTTTAAACACGGCTAGTGTAAGGTTTTCTCCAGAAGTGTGAAATCTCATCATGCACTTCTGGGAAAAAGGGGAGTTTTCTGTAGTGTGAGGGAGCTTTGTGTTTACGTTCACTGGAGAGGAAACGCTCATCCAGCCTGCTACGAGCCACTTCCTCTTCCCCAGGCCAGTCTAGATTCAACTTCTGGACCTCAAGCAGCTCTTTATATGCCTGAGAGCTGCTGTCAGTTATTCGGGAAAAGGCGCCCTCTACCGCCTCCTCAGAGTCAGCCAGGGTGTTTTGGCTTTGCATAGGGGAAGGAGGAGTCGCAACGCGAGCTCCAAAGTCAGGCGGAGAGCCGGACCCGGAAGACAGAGCAAGAGATAGAGCTGCGTGTCTAGGCTCCTCTTCCAAATCCATACATGAACCCCAGGACCGCGGAGGCGGCTGGCTGCCTGCGGACAGCCCGGCCCAGACCCGCGAGGCTCTGAGAGCCCAACTCCCATCAGGTGAGAAGAGAGCGAGCCGAGAGCGTAGTTGCTTAATCGTGAAATGCTCACAATGCTGACAATCAGACCCCTCGAGGGCTGCTGTAGCATGCGCTACGCCCAAACACTTCATGCAGAAAGCGTGTCCGTCTCCTCCCGTGATGGAACGGGGGCAAGGCGTAACACACTCTCTGAACGTTCCCTCGCTCATTTTTTTGTGCTCTTTCCTTTACTTTTCTTAAAAGGGGATAGAAAAGTTGAGAGATTTTGAGAAATACCGAGGAGAAATGAAGCGTTTCTTTTCTTTTCTTTACCACAAACCACAGACATGCAGTCTCACTGAAGATAATAAGGCTGGCGGCGGAGTTCACAGGTGCCATATATATATCATGCGACGCGCTTAATTGCCACGTCACCTGATCATGGCAGGCCTATAAGTAGAGGCATGATTTTACACAAGCTTCAGATACCGGTCACGCGCGCAAGGCGCTCCCCATACTGCTATGCTAAATGCAACGTCGAAGTTCCCTTTGAAAGGGAACATGATAACTCGATGCCAACCTGATTCTGAGACTGTATCTTTGCAACACTTTGGCATATTAACACTTTGTGTGTGGCATTGACACCCCACCCTGACTACAGCACCCTAACAATTTCGTTATTGTCTGTGTGTGTTTTGTATTTTAAAATAATAGCTAAAAAGTATTAGTTAAGCTGGGGGAAAATGTGCTTCCAAATGTTTTGTCATATAGCTTAAAAAATCTACTCTTTGTGTGATTTGTATATTTAATTTAATTTAATTCATTTAAGCAGAAATTGAATTGGTATTGAACAAATGCAATATATTGAATATATTTGGAGTATCACCACAAATAAATATTTCATTTGTACTCATCCTTAGAATAATACCATAAAGAAAATATTTTTTTGGTGATTCTAAAATAAACTCTTCTTTGCTCCACTATACAATGCCGACATTATGTATTTTCTGCCCATAAGTATAGTGTCAAGAATACACAAAATAAATATTTAGCCTGTCAACATCTCTTGAAATATTGATATATGTCTTTAAAAAAAAACATATCTTTAATCTGAATACTACACACAAGAAAATTCAGTACATTGCAAGCAGCAAGAGACTTCCTGCCTTATGAACTACTGTGCAACTCACTTGTATGCAAAGAACATCAAACTCAAACATGTTGACATAATGCAATTTCAAATGATCACCCAATTGTCGATAATGAACAAATGTGAAATTAGTTAATTTTCAGCCACAAACACAGCATCCATGATTTTGGGGTCTTCCCTTTTCTGAATTGTTTAAGAATTCATTATTAATCTACAATTCATAAAAGTAATAGTACAAAATCTTCATTGTCCAAGAATTACCAATGTCACTGAAAGCATTTGTGGACAGTGGAATAAAATCTGTCTGCTTTTTTAACCTTGCATTCCATCACATTCTGGCAATGACTATGCCAAACCTGTGGTGCACAGTAATGTCAGTGCCTGACAAAAATGAAATATACTACATTGGATAATGCTTGCATCAAAATCTAAGCTCTTAATGTATTTAGTAATGGATAAAAACAATCCACTCAACCATCACTAACTTAAACTACATAAAATTATTTCAAGATTTTCTATTAATCCTAGATGTTTTACAATAGAGCATCTGCTTTACCCTTATTGGTGTCTTTTTGAAATGAGATGGTAAACTGGAACCAGGTGAAGATCAGGCTTGGCGAGAGTTAAGTCATTTAGCAGTTCTCAGACATTCAAGGTTCTTATGATTGGTCAATATGAAGGAGTGTAGAGCACTCTTGAGCCAGTGTCTCCATTCTTCCAGTGCAAACTTTACAGCCAGCAGCAGTTCCCCACGACACAATAACATTTGGATAGTGTGAGTTTTGTTGAGAAGAAGGCGACTAGATGTAGTTTCTGAAACTCTGAGAAAACTGCCCCGACTCCTATATCAGAGGCATCCACCTCGACTATGAAGAGTTTTGGTGGCTCTGGGTTTCTGAGATGGGGGATGAAGTGAATGCTTCCTTTAGTCATGTTTTTATGACCTAAGAGTTGTATATCTTGTTTTGTGTGTGTTTTCTCCACTTTCACTTTCCCTCCGCTATCAAAACTCTTATTATTATTACTATTACTATTATTATTATTGGCTGTATACCACATCAATCATCATCATCAGTCACCTTTACAACATCACTCGAAGACCCAATCAGAGCACACTGACATTGTATATGAAGAAGGAGTGAGAAGGTACAGAGAAAAGAGAGAAGGAGGAAGATGGGAATAATGATAGCTCGGCTGTTTATCCAACTGACACTCATTCTGTTAATTGCTTTGTTAGATGAGTAACTCAAAAATCGTTCCTTGGGTTTACTTAGTTATAACAACCTTTGTTTATTCCTTATAGTTCAGTCATTTCAAACTTATTTTGAGTGTTATTGTGCTCCAACTTTTTGTATGGTGACTCAGATATTCCATGACCTACCAGACCAGAGAGGAGTGGATATGGTAGCATATCACATGACAAACATCGTACAGTACATAGAGTTTGAAACTGTATACACACACTAGGTAAGGAGCGGGTGCCATTATTTGTATCTTTTGCTTATATAGCTAGAGTAGTTTAGGTATGCTGCTCCTGAGCCGAAGGTTGTTTATTTGTTCTCTTTATTTTTGGGACATTAGTCAGGTAAGAATTGTGAGTATCGAGAGACTGTGATCATTTTGTTTAGTTTATTTCTTTGGTTTATCTCCGCTCATTGTCTCTCTCTCCTGTGTTCTAACACTGTTCCATGTACATATTGGTTATATAATTGCTCCCCTGTTTATTACTTATTTTGTACTATTGCCTGTAAATATTTCTATAATATTTATTAAATACAGAACCAAAACTCATTCCAGCATCATTCTCATTCTGCATTTCAACACATCATATCTCAATAGTGGTTATTTCCTAATTCCCTACCTTAATTTCTTAACTTTATTTTACCTTATTAAAAAAATATGACTCTTATACCCTTAAAAGCAGGGCCATAACAATTGTTAAGACCTGATTCAGCTCAGAATTCCACTTTATTAAGACCTATCTTTACCAGAGTGGTTTGTGGGCTTGTGATAGAGCTAAAGCCCTGAATGAAATGTTTGCAGATGCGTGACTATAATGAGTCTCAAGGTTTCTCAGTAATTCACTGGATGACTGGATGCAGTTAGCACTGCAGGCACATTATTTTTGGCATTGTGATGACCAGATGATGATCTCTCTTTCTTTCCAGGAAATATTACAGTTGTGCTTTTGCATCCAGGGAAAACCAATGATGATGGGATATTTTGAGGTGACAGGGATTAACAAGCAAATGGTTTCATGATGAAGGGCGCTGACGTGAAGTTGGAGCAGTTTGGTGCTATTTGTGGAGGAATCTCCTCCAATGGGGTCTCCATCAATGGATTGAATTTGAAGAGGATGTTGAAGATATGTTGGAGATATTGCAGGCAGTGCTTGAGATTTTTGGAAATGGTTCAGTTGATGAAGTTTCTGCATGGATTCAATCAGTGCAGTAAGAATATAGACATCTTCTGAGTGCCTTAACTGAACAGAAATCAAATAAGCTTGAGGGAACAAATATTCAGAAAGACTCACAAAAAGTGGGCATTCATGGGTGATGGACTTGGAACTGGACACTGAGCAACTCATTGTTGCTTTCATTAGTGTCCTTTTGTTAGTATTCATTAGTCTTCTTCTTCTGCTCTTATGTCTACAGCAGCCCAAATAACTGCTTGTGGGAAAGTTATGAAATTTTGCACACAGTCTCAACATTAGTCTCAACCATTAGTCTCAACCAGAGCAATTTTGGAGTCTCTATCTCTAACCCACTAGCGCCACAAACAGTAAGAGGAAATATGTATTCTGACATTTGTTTATTTGAATAGCATAACCCATTTAATTAATTTATAATTAAAGCACAGATAAAAGTCATAACACACTACTTTCACAATTTGAAATATGCATTATGACTTAAGTTCCTTGTCATGCAAGAAGACTTGGACAGGAAGTAAGCGCAGGAGTAAAGTCTTTATTTAAACACTAAGTCACTAGTACAGGAAATGGGAAACGGTGTCAAAACAAACTAGATTTGAGACATAAAACACAAAACTTAGAACAACACTATGAAACAATACAGCCTAGCACAATTATCCCATTTTACACCTATACTCATCTAGCATTTAGCTATGGCATGAAACATGAAACTAGACCTGGAAATCATTTAACGAAGACTATGGCATGGAACATGAAGCCAGAACGAATCATGGAAACGCTACCTTTTAGGACATTTACTCAGATACACATTAACTAGATCCGAGGTGTGATACATGAAACCGAAGGAGGGTATGGAAACATTACCGCGTGCCGCATTACACATGTAACTTCTTTACACCTATTAGTCTCGAATACCGCGTGACGTGCATGGCAACGCGAGGGGTTTAAATAACCAATGACAATTACCTTAACTGCTGACAGCTGGTAACAATTGTAAACACATACTCGCACCTCTGCCAATAACTAAACAGGGAGGGGACAGAACAGAAACCAAAACAAGTGCACATGTCCATTGTGAACAAAGTCTTATCGTCCAAGCGCACTTCAAGCACATGCACGCTCTCCAGCTGTCCGTGCACGTCATTGCCACAGCACCATCTGCCGGCCAGATCGTGACAAAACCACACTTCAAAGGTGCTCCTCCCGGTGCGCCAAAGAACACCCCTCTCCAACGGCGGCCCTGGTGCCCTGTGTAACCTGTCCTTCACTGCATCAGGAAACAGCGGGTCTGTGGCACTGGGTGACATCCACCGCCGGGCTGAAGCTCGGGGCGTCATCCTCAGTGGGGCTGGAACACTGGGCGATGTCCTTTGTGGGCCTGGAGCTCATTGGGACGTCCTCTGTGGGGCTGGAGTTCGGAGGGATGTCCTCTGTGGGACTGGAGCACAGAGGGATGTCCTCAATGGAGCTGGTCCTCGGAGAGATGTCCTCTGTGGGGCCGGACAGTGGGACAGCTTCTTTCGCGGGACAGGACACCGGGACAGCTTCCTTGGCGGGACAGGGCAGCAGGACAGCTTCCTCGGCAGGACAGGGCAGCTTCCTCAGCAGAAGAGACCTTCCTGCGGGTCTCTGGCTGGAGCTCTGAGGTCACCTTTTTGACCTCCTTTGCCAGCATATAGTAGTGGGTAAACAGCAGGGCAGATTTGCCTGCCAGACTGACCCTCCCAAAGATGTTCTAGGTCAGCCTTCGACTCCAGACTACTGAACTGCATCATGAATTCTCTCACGAACTGTGCTACACTATCAAGGCTCCTACCTTCTTTAGCTAATCAGTGAGCTGCACCCACTGACAGGTAGGTTCAAAGAGCCGGGACCACATGAATTGGAGCCATTGCTTCTCCTCTTGCTTAGGGTCTAATAGGCTGGAGAAATAGAACGGGCAATCCTCAAGGAAATATTCAGAGTAGCCGAAAAATCTGTCAAATGGATCTGGAAGCTCCGTGAATGTCCACTATGGAAATTGAATTGAGTCTAAAGTGGGGATGGTTGGCGTAGACTTCCGGGCCCTACGTTTTCTCTGTTCTTCTGCTACTCCCATGGTTTTAGGTGCAGTATTCTGTCACGGTACAAGACTGGGACTGGAGGTAAGCACAGGAGTAATGTCTTTATTTACATGCTAAAGTCACTAGTACGGGAAACGGGAAAACGGGGTCAAAACAGAAACTAGATCTGAGGCATAAAACACAAAACTTAGAACAAGACTATGAAACAATACAGCATAGCACAATAATCCATCAAACACCTATACTCATCTAGCATTTAGCTATGGCATGAAACAAGAAACTCGAACTGGAAATCATTTAATGAAGACAATGGCATGGAACACAAAGCCAGAACAAATCATGGAAACACTACCGTTTACCACATTTACTCAGATACACATTAACTAGAACCGAGGCATGATACATGAAACCAAAGCAGGGCATAGAAACATTACTGTGTGGCACCATTCAAACGTTTAAGCATATACTCATCTTTCATGGAATAAGAACTAAGGCATGGAACACGAAGCTAAAACAAATCATTGAAACGCTACCATTTAGCACATTTACACAGATACACCTTAACTGGAACCGATGCGTGATACATGAAACCAAAGCAGGGCATAGAAACATTGCCGCGTGGCATGCTAAGATCGCGCGACATACACAGCAACGCGAGTGGTTTAAATAACCAATAACATTTACCTTAACTGCTGACAGCTGATAACAATTGGAAACAAACCCTCGCACCTCCGCTAATAACTTAACAGGGAGGAGACAGAAAAGAAACCAAAACAAGTGCACATGTCCATTTTAAACAAATTTTTATCACCCATGCGCACTCTCCAGCTGTCCATGCACGTTGTCGCCGCAGCACCATCTGCCGGCAAGATCGTGACAGTAGTCTTTAAATATCAGATACTAGCAACTAATCAGCAATGTACTTACATGAACACAAAGGGAAATCCTTAGTGACCTGTCATATACTATATAAGCTCAGACGTGTTGAATGCTTAGATATTCACATGGAACCTTTTCTTGCAAATATTAATGCAGTTAATTTTAATTGTAATAAGGTACAGTATGCTTCTCAGTTTAATAATTAATTGTTTCATTAATTATGCGTAAATGTATAATATTATAATAATTATATTTCTTAAATTTTATATTAATGAGAGTAGAGTATTGGTAATAACATTTCTGTGGATAAAATGTCAATATATAATGTACAAAATTCTCTGTTCTTTCATTTCAGTTCAAGACAATGACATCAAAGATTTTGAGTGTCATGGAAAATGATACTCTTCTTTATTTCTCCATGTTTGAAAACCTGGGCCACTTTCGATACGTTTACTTCATTTTAGGATCTCTCCTATACTGTTCTATTGTATTCTTCAATGTCATTATTATTCTTGTAATAGTAATGGAATCTCCTTTGCACCAGCCTATGTACATTTTGATAGCATGTTTATCAATTAATTCTCTTTACGGCACCGCTGGCTTCTTTCCAAGATTACTAACTGACTTGTTATTATATTCTCACTCAATTACTCGTTCTGGATGTCATGTACAAACATTTGTCATTTATACCTATGCATCATGTGAATTTACAATCTTAACATTAATGGCATATGACAGATTTGTTGCTATATGTAAGCCATTGCAATACCACAGCATTATGACACCCAGGGTGCTTACTCTTATGGTAGCTATTTCTGGGACTTATCCAATGCTTTCTATTGGTCTTGGGATCATTTTCACTTCTAGACTAAGATTGTGTGGTAATGACTTAAAAAAATTGTATTGCAACAACTGGATCATTGCAAAGCTCTCTTGTGAAAATGCTACTTTTGACAACATTTATGGTTTTGCTGTACTAGTAATTACAGTTTTGATCCCATTTAGTTTCATTTTGTATTCTTATATAAAAATTATTATGATTTGTCAGAAATCTTCAAAAGAATTAAAGAGCAAAGCTTATCATACTTGCCTTCCTCATCTAGTGACTTTTCTTAACTACTCAATTACCATTTTCTGTGAAATGACCTTTACCCGTTTTGAAAATTTACCTCCAGTAATAGCTATCATTCTGTCATTAGAGTTTCTGATTATACCTCCTCTCCTAAATCCTGTTGTTTATGGCCTTAATTTTCCTGAAATTCGCAGAAAAATTCAACATCATCTAAAAAAATTTTTTTGTAAATAAAAAAGCTACACTTCCCAAACACACACGTACGTTCACCAGCTCCAGAGTTCTAATTAGATCCACCTGATTCCAATTACACACACACTACTCCTTTTAAGAGACTCTCATTCACTCATCTAGTTGCGAAGTATATGCTCAGTTGCCTTGTATCTCTGTCTAAACCAAGTCTTATACTGTGTCGGTTTATTCTGGTTTTTGATTTTGTTCACGTTTTCGACCTTGTCTCTTTGCCTTGCCTTGTTTGTACTGTTTGCCTGACCTCTGCCTGTTCCTGTGGCCTTTTTGTTTTATTAAACTGCCATACCTGCACTTGCTTCTGTCTGTGCCTCCATGACAGTACTATTATATTAAAATGTCTTTTATTCATTCAGAAACATTAAGTCATAAATTTGTTGTTTTATTTCTTTCACTGTTAATGCCAACATTATGTTAACATAATGCCCTGTCTTTCCCCATATTTTATTACCAAGCATTATTTTATTTTATTTTTTTAATTTTATGCTTTACAATAATTAAATTATAAATATATGAAAATAAATGGACATGTGCTTACTAGATCTTAAATATAATGCCCAAGGGTGAAGAAATGTTTGCACAATTATTTTTATTGCATCAGTTACAAAAAATAATAGATAGTGACTTTATAAATACCAGAAGGTTAAATAAATGTAATTGATATTTTGTCCAAGTTAAGCTGGTGAACTTTCTTTTTAAAACCTATAAAAGAGCAGTATTCTTTCTTTAAATTTTCTGTCTGTATTGTTGACATTTTATTGTCTCTTTTTTAATAAGCTATGTCATCACTTCACTTATAAGACCAAAAATGTCATAGTCCAGCCAAATCCTGTCTACTTCCCTGTGTTTCAGTGTTTTCTCTCCCTCTTGCTTCTGTGTGTGTGTGTGTGTGTGTGTGTTTGTGTGTGTGTGTGTGTGTACACACAGCGCCAGTTCACTCCTTGTCTGATTGAAGATCACTTGGTCAGACTCCCTCGACCAACCAATCTCCCCGGCTATCAGGATGGATAACCCCATGCGAGAGTGGATCAAAGAGAGAGCCAGCCAACCCCAGGTACCTTTCACCTCCAGTTCTCCTCTCTGTTCATCTGCCAATCCTGCCCCTGAGCCTCAGCCTCATCCCAGAATTCTGGCATCGAGCTCCGAATCACCCGGGGAAGATAAAACATTAACACACAAAAACACTCAAGGAGAGGTGTGACTTACAGTTCTCCATGTAGTCTGAGATTCAGGATTTTCCCTTCATTTTAATCAGAATTCTAAGTAACCAGTAACTTGCTACATGAGCAGTCTTCTCATTGGATACTTTTTACTCTTATTCAAGTAATTATTAACATTATTACTTTTACTGATACTTCAGTAATTATTTTTATAAGTAGTTTTACTTATACTTGTGTAAAATTTTTGGCTACTCTACCCACCTCTGCATCCGTCTCTACTCACTTACGTGACAGTTTATTTCCACCCAGTCATCCTTACCTGATGAACCAGTTAACAGGAAGCCATATTAACAGTAAAAATTTTTATCTTTAAATTGAAAAATAATTTCCATAACAGAGTATTGGATACAAAAGAGGGAATCTAAACTTGGAAGGACATTATAAGTGGCATGGGAAAGAAAAAATAAATAAAAGAAATAAACTAAATATAAATAATGTAAAAAGACCAGGGGTAATTAATAACCAAAGGACAATAACATGAAATATGCAGATAACTATGCAGATAAATTATACAATGAATTACAGATCTAAAGAAACAATAATACCAAGATTGTTACAAATAATTAATGTTTTAATACTTTTTTTTCATTCTCAGATAAACTAATAACATTCAGATTCTGCTCAAACTCCTTATAAAAGACTATGTATGAAGGCTTAGAGTGGAGCCTTTCATTTATGAATATGAAATTAAATAGGATTATATTTATTATTTAATAATTCTGTTCACTGGCTTTGTCATGATCAAGAAACACAATCACTATATATTTCCACAGTAGAGAGAAATCAGTAAAAATCGTGCACTATATCTCTTGCCATAGTCTTTTAAAATATAGACAAAAATACCCAAATGAGTTGTCCATATACCTTTGCTCATATACACTCACTGAACACTTTATTAGGAACAACCTGTATACCTAAACATTCATGCAAATTTCTATTTTGCCAATTGTGTAGCAGCAGTGCAATACATATTATCATGCAGATATGGGCCAGCAGCATCAGCTAATGTTCACATAAACCATCAGAATGTGGAAAAAAAATTATCTTTGTGATATTGACCATGCCATACATAAACTGTTTTAAGCTGCCTTTGGGTGGGATTATGCTGATAGTGCAGTCCGTGATGTAGAGAAATTCCGAAAGTAAATCTGGACTTTGAATGATGCGTTTCAGGCAGGTCTGTTTGGGGAAAACATGAGTTTTGGGACTTTGCAGAGCTTATACATGCAAAAACAGTTACATTACATTGCCAAAGAGAAGGAAACCATAACAAATCATGTTATGGGACTTCCGGCTGAGCATGTAAGTGAGAAGGCACAAGTGGAGTGAGCTCCCGAGCATTTTATCTTTTAATTGTGTTTTTCAGGCAACCTGAATCTTTTCTAAGGCATTTGGTGTGTTCATTTTTAATTACTCGGTCTACAACTATAATCAGAAAGGAATTATGGCTTCTGAAAAACTACAGAAACCTAAATTTTCACCTGAGCACAACGACTCATGGTGACAAGTTACCTCTGAATTTTGAAAATCTCCGCCACACTTTAATAGCGGAGCTAACATTTACCATCGCAGTACAGGTGAAAGCAGCTATTGACACAGTTCTGGCCCCAGTTGTTGCGTCGTTTGAGAGTTTTAAATCGGGCATTGAATCACAAGGATGGTGTATTGATAAGCTTGACCAGCACCTGAATGATTATAGTGACCACATTGTAGCACTGGAAGAGACAGTGCTGAAGCTAACTTCAACTAACAAACTACTCACCGAGAAGGTTGAGGATTTAAAGGATTTATCTCCGTGTCGCCGGTATTCTGGAACGAGAAGAAGGGAGCAATGCGGTAACATTAATGTCAGAATTTTTCCAGGAGGCCCTCAGCTTAGAAATCTTTCCGACTGCTCCATTGCTGGATAGAGCATTGGTCCTGTGCCCTCGGAGGAGCAGCGAGAGAATCAGAGGTCCAGAGTGATGATTGTGCGGTTTCACTACTTTCACAACAGAGAAAAAGTTGTTTGACGTCAGAATTGGAATCAACTTTTCCATCAGGGCCGTAAGGTCTTCATCTTTCCTGACATTCAACTCCAGCGTCGCTTAAAGGAGGGCGGCCTTTGCTGCAGTGAGAAACAGCTTGCATGAGAGAAATGTGCGGTCTTCTCTCAGATACCCTGCTCGCCTTTGGATAGACCTTGGTGATGATGAGCTACAATTCGACTGCCCCCAAAAAGCACATAGTTTAATGAACGGTATCCTCCATCTTAAGCTGTCTACATAACAGTTAACTGTTGTATCAATACCTGTAATGTGACTGCAACTATATCGGTTTCAATTTAAATCTATAGGTTGCCTGTGATACATGATAACGATGAGGTGACCTCTCCAGCCGAATTCCTGTCTGAGGTCGACGAGTGACCTCTCCAGCCAAGTTCCTGTCCGAGGTCGATGAGCCAACCACCCACGCCAAGTTCCAGCTAAAGGTCGACGAGGCAACCTCCCATACCAAGTACCAGTCTGAGATTGACGATGTGATATGAATAAACTTTCAGCTCAGACAAGGAGAAGACTGATCAGAGATGCAGCCAAGAGGCCCATGATCACTCTGGATGAACTGCAGAGAACTACAGCTGAGGTGAAGAAGAAAAGCTATTTCTCAACGTTTGGTGTGACGTTTGGTGTGTCTCCCAGGTGGCTTGTGGCAAACTTTAGACGAGACTTTTTATGGATATCTTTGAGAAATGCCTTTCTTCTTGCCACTCTTCCATAAAGGCCAGATTTGTGCAGTGTATGACTGATTGTTGTCCTATGGACAGACTCTCCCACCTCAGCTGTAGTTCTCTGCAGTTCATCCAGAGTGATCATTGGCCTCTTGGCTGCATCTCTGATCAGTCTTCTCCTTGTCTGAGCTGAAAGTTTAGAGGGACGGCCAGGTCTTGGTAGATTTGCAGTGGTCTGATACTCCTTCCATTTCAAAATGATCGCTTGCACAGTGCTCCTTGGGATGTTTAAAGCTTGGGAAATCTTTTTATATCCAAATCCGGCTTTAAACTTCTCCACAACAGTATTACGGACGTGCCTGGTGTGTTCCTTGGTCTTCATGATGCTCTCTGCGCTTTCAACAGAACCCTGAGACTATCACAGAGCAGGTGCATTTATACAGAGACTTGATTACACACAGGTGGATTCTATTTATCACCATCAGTCATTTAGGACAACATTGGATCATTCAGAGATCCTCGCTGAACTTCTGGAGTGAGTTTGCTGCACTGAAAGTAAAGGGGGCCGAATAATTTTGCACGCACCACTTTTCAGTTTTTTATTTGCTAAAAAAGTTTAAAATATCCAATAGATTCCGTTCCACTTCACAATTGTGTCCCACTTGTTGGTGATTCTTCACAAAAAATTTAAATTTTATATCTTTATGTTTGAAGCCTGAAATGTGGCAAAAGGTTGAAAAGTTCAAGGGGGCCGAATACTTTCGCAAGGCACTGTATGCAAGACTCTTTTTTTTGTATTATGAACACCAATGTTCCCAGAACATTTACTGGGTGGTTGAAGTTATTTTGCTGCAGTATTCCAATCTTAAATACACTGTAAAAAGTGGAAGAAGTCTAAAGGGAACTGGACATAATTAGTGGTTATGAAGCATTGCAACACTGCTTATAAAAAGATGATCCCTCCTCTATATTGGAGGACAAAGGCTCAGGATGGTATGACAATTATTTATTTATTTGCTTTTAATAAAAGGCAATGTATTGTATACTTTGCCTGACAGATAAAGCTAACTAATATTACAATAATGTTTTCTGGAGTGTTTGGAGAGCTGTATAATTGTGAATTCTGATGACACATTTTAGTTGCCATATTTTCTAAATATCTAACCATCTACCTTCTTAGAAATAATATATGTAAAAGAAGCATTGAGGTTTAATGTGATTTGTAGATTGTTATCTGCAAAGCTTTGCTTTTGTTAGTATTAAGATATGTAGGCACTATGTTAAAACATTGCATATTGTACACATTGTTCCAGAATAAAAATAAAACCTAATTATTATTACAGTAAAATATTAATAGTTGTTGACTTTGATGTACTTTTTGATGTGCAAGTGTGTCTGACCAGCAGAGAAGCCCAATGGCAAAGAGAAATAATGCTGGAAGGTTATAAAACTAATTGTGTATCATCTACCAATTCAATTCTAATCTTTAATATAATTGCTTATTTCCATTACAGATGGAGAATGTTTCCAATATGTTTGTGTTCAGTCTCTCTGGATTAAATATGACAATGGAGGAAAGATATGCATTATTTTCCTTGACTATATTGCTTTATCAGTTCATCTTGTTGTGCAACATAACTATAATTTTTTGCATTGCCTCAGATAAGCAGCTTCATGAGCCTATGTACATATTTTTGTGTAATTTGTGTATAAATACACTATTTGGCACTTCTGGCTTCTATCCTAAATTCATGTATGACTTACTGTCCCCATTACATGTTATTTCATATGCAGGATGTCTTACTCAGGTTTTTGTTATTTATTCTTCTGCTTTGTGTGATTTTTCAACTTTAACAGTAATGGCCTATGACAGGTATGTTGCAATATGTAAACCATTAGAGTACCATTCAGAAATGACAAATCAAAAAATTGTAAAATGTATAATTTTTTGTTGGCTTCCACCAATTATTTGCATGTCTGTTGTAGTCATATTAGCATCAAGACTGACTTTATGCGGTTCAACTATTGAAAAGCTTTATTGTGAAATCTGGGCAATTGCTAAACTGGCCTGTTCCACTACAACAGTAAATAATGTAATTGGATACATAGTTATATTAACATATTTTGGACATGCAGTACTGATTACATTCTCATATATTCACTTGATTAAAAATTGCAGGAAGTCAAAGGAGAGCACATATAAATTCATGCAGACTTGTGTGCCACACTTAGTGGCACTGTTCAACATCAGCATTGCATTATTGTTTGATGTCTTTTACAGTCGATATGGTTCAAATTCATTCCCTCAATCTTTACGAAATTTCATGGCACTGGATGTCCTCTTTATACCCCCCATTTTAAATCCCCTTATCTATGGATTAAAATTGACTAAAATACGGAAGCAAGTAATGAGATTGTTCCTGAGAGACAGCTGTTTAAAATGGAAATAGTTTTGTTATCATGGAATATTTGAGCATTATTGTATCTCCAATTAAACTGTTATATGTCTGAATTCTATAATATTTATACATATACCATTTATCTCAAATTTATTTGAGCCAAATGCCAATCCATCAAGTGCTTGTGTTTTATGTACATAAATTACCATGAATGTTTTACTTAATCAATTCAATGGACTGAAACACCTGGATTCAATAATTAGGTTATCTTCTTTCAAAGCATTACATATGATTTAGGCAGTTAATTTTTGTTTATTTCTCCTAGCAAATATACTGTGATAGTTCCATGGTTAAACTTCTATGCCAGTGAATGGAAGGTCAATAACTGCCTCAGGTGCACTGTGGCCTTTGAGCAAATACGTTGAGCCTTTAACCTGCAACTGCTCAGGTGTATGCTTATATTTGTTTCTCCTTCATGTTTGAGTCTTTATTGATCACATATACATTACAGCACAGTGAAATTATTTTCTTCACATACCCCAACATGACAGAAAGTTTGGGGTCAGAGTGCAGGGTCAGCCACGATACAGCACCCCTGGAGCAGAGAGGATTAGGAGCCTTGCACAAGGACCCAACAGTGGCAGCTTGGCAGTGCTGTGGCTTGAACCCCCGCCCTTCCAATAAGTAACCCTGAGCATTAAGCACCAAGCCACCACTGCCCCTAAGTTGATAGTAATGTACTTAAAGACATGACTGGAATTGCAGATGGGAAAGCTATGAACAAATTATGGAAAACCCATCCCTTTTCTGTGTTAATTATTTGCCGGATGGATGGATGGATGGATACATAACTGATGGGAAATTTGTGTGCTACAGCAATAAAAGACATTGATGCACCATACTAAAACTGGGGCCTCCCTTTGCTTTCTAAACAGACTCAATTCTTTGTGGCATGGATTGCACAAGATGTTGGAAACATTTGAAATTCTGGTCCATGTTCACGTGATTGTGTGGCATCTCCACAGAAGGGGGCTGTGGAGCCAGATATTGACTACTCCACCCCACACACACCCCAAAAGAATATCTGTAAGGGGGAAAAAGGCAAATGGGGATGGAAGTACCCCACCGGTAAAGAGGAACAAGAAAAGACAAGAGTCCTGCACACTGAAGAAATATAAGAGAAAAGTAGCTACACTTCAATGTCAATGTCAAACACATATCACAGCAAACACATAGAACAAAAAAAAATCACAGAGGGTAAGAAGGGAAACTACAATAAGAAAGGAAGGGCAACCAATAAGTGATAACCCAAAGTGATCACCCAAATAAATAAACCAAAATATAAATGAACACGGGTGCAATAGTGGTTAGCACTTTCGCCTCACATGTGTGTGTGGAGTTTGCATGTTCTCCCCATGCTGCGGGGGTTTCCTTCGGGTACTCCGGTTTCCTCCCGCAGTATGAATGGGTGTGTGAGTGTGTATGTGATTGTGCCCTGTGATGGACTGGCACCCTGTCCAGGGTGTACCCCGCCTGCTTCCTGGGATAGGCTCCAGGTTCCCTGTGACCCTGAAAAGGAGTAAGCGGTAAAAGACTGATGGATGAATGGTGTCACAGATCGTGACGAAGCGGAGATAGGACGGATGCAATCGCAGTTTAGAACGGTAGTTTTATTTAAAGAGAGGCAGACAAATCCAAATGGTAATCCATAAACATAATCCAAAACAGGCAAGGTAAGGTGATCGTTAAACAGGCATAAACTTAAAAGGGATCAAGTTCGAGGTCACATAAAACGATGTCGAGATATTAAACATGAAACATAAACATGAACATGAGTGAGGGACTGGTAGCGGAGAACCAGTAAACTAGATTAACTAACCTAACCATAAACTATGACATGAACTATGACATGAAACATGAATCTATAACAACTATAATCTATCCTAAGTCTAACTCATAAATCATATTCTAAGATAACCTTCTATATTGTGTGCTGGGAGGTATATATGCCGGCATGATCAGCCTCTAAACTACTCGCAGCTGAGGGCAATACAGACACACGTAGAATCCCAGCCAATGACAGAACAGGGAGGAGACATGACAGAAACGTAAACAAAACACACGTGTTGAAAGCCGGGCAGACAGGCTGAGCGATGTGCTCAGCGGAGAAGGACAGCGGAGCGATGTCCTCGGCTGAACAGGTAGGCAGAGCGACGACCACAGCCAAGCAGGCAGGCTGAGTGGCGTCCTCGGCGAAGCATGAGAGTGGAGCGACGTCCTCGGTGGAGCTTGGGAGCGGTGAAACGTCCTCGGCGGAGCTTGGGAGCGGTGCAACGTCCTCGACAGAGCTTGAGAGCGGAGCGACGTCCTCAGTGGAGCATGAAAGCAGAGCGACGTCCTCAGCAGAGCATGAAAGCAGAGCGCTGTACTCTGTGGGACAGGCGAACAGGAATACCGTCCTCTGAGTAGTTAAACAGAGCAGCATACTCAGTGGTGCAGGAAGGCTGAGCGATGACCTCGGCTGCACAGGAAGGCTGAGCGACGATCTCAGTTGCACAGGAAGGCTGAGCGACAACCTCAGCCGCACAGGAAGGCTGAGCGACGACCTCAGCTGCACAGGAAGGCTGAGCGACGACCTCAGCTGCACAGGAATGCTGAGCGATGTCCACAGCTGCACAGGAAAAGTGAGCAGCATCCTCAGCTGGACAGGAATGCTGAGCAACGTCCACAGCTGAACATGAAGGCTGAAGTTCTGGGGTTGAGGCCTTCTCGTAGGCCTCCTCGGCTGGGGTGGACAGCAGGACAGCTTCCTTGGCTGTGCCGGCAGCAGGACGGCCTCCTCGGCTGACATAAGCTCCACCACAGAGACCTCCCCGTAGGTCCCAGGCTGGAGCTCCGCTGTCCTCATTGCCCCCCCCAAAAAAATTTCTGGGCCTGCCTTAGCAGACTCAGGCATGAGCAGGACTTGACTGTCTGTATCAGCAGACTCGGGCATGGACTGAACTTGGACGTCTGTGTCAGCAGACTTGGGCATGGACTGAACTTGGACGTCAGAAACTTGAGACTGGACTTGGATGTCCGGAACATGAGACTGGACTTGGACTTGAGTTTGGACTTGAGACTTGGCTGGGACTTGGACTTGGACCTGAGACTTGGCTGGGACTTGGACCTGAGACTTGGCTTGGACTTGGACTTGGGACTTAGCTTGGACTTGGACTTGAGACTTGACAGGGACTTCAGAGACTTTAGACTTGGAGATGAGCGGAACTCTGAGAATTGGGTCAGACTTGGATATGAAGGGAATTTGCTTAACTAGATGAGTGGTGAGTGCCCTGTCTATCTCCTCATAATAAAGGTTGAAGGGGGATCCGGCTGGGGCTGTCCATTAACTCTCCACCCCAGTTAGTCAAGACCACGAAGTTGCCCTGGCTGCATGAATTCCTCCATAAAAAGTTCTGAAAACTGAGTAACATCATGGAGAGCTGAGGACCCAGTGCTCACCAGCTGCTCCGCCTAGTCACAGGCCGGACCAAAAAACCTGGACACTAAGAACCTGATCCACTGTCTCTTAGTAGGCTTGGGATACGCCAGGCTGCAAAAATATTCCTGGCAGCCGAAGAGGAACTCCAGTGAGTAGCTCCCCAATCCCGCTGTCTCTGGCGGAAGTTCGACGGCGTACCGTTGAGGGAACTGCACGGACAAAAAATGCAGACATTGTTTCTGTTTGGTAGACCAAACATCATTAGTAATTTGCACTGTAGGATGAAGATGAAAAGACCACCTCTGCTGTGACAGAGATGCTGGAAGGCCCACAGAGGTATAACATATAATGCGTTCCCTTTTTAAAGATGTGTGATTATTAAAACTTTGTCATTGTCAACCTTAAAGATCATGGCTGGTAATTCCTGTACAGGTCCTCCTCTACAGGAGGTAGGGTCTACCTACCTCCACACAGAATCTTGTTGTTACAATACCTGGGCTGAGACAAGTGCGGACGAACTATCGAGAAGGCATGGGACAGATGAAAGACGAAGTACAAACGGAAACTTGGTCAGTTGATCAGGCAAACAGGTAATCCAAGGTTTAGACAGAATTGAAGTCGATAAACATGCTCAGAGATCAGGTTAGTGGATATTATAACTAAGGCTTGGTACATGACAGAGACGAGGCTGCTGAGTGTTTACTTTGTGAGGCGTGGAGGTTAGCGAGGCCTTTTATAACTTATGATGCCGCACAGGTGTTCGTACTTAATATCCCAGCAAACTTGAAAAGTGCGGCATGGCCGGGAAGTGAAGTCCTTGCCTGCCATGTTTGTAGGCGGTGCTACAAGCTGTGTATTGTGGCCACGTGTTCGCGCAATAAACGCCGACCCAAAAGGCTCACTCCGGGAGCTGAATCCCTCCGAGGCCTTCCTGTCCTCCAGGGTCCCGGTCACTCTGGATGAGCCACATGGAAGTCTCTGCGCAGATTCATGTCCAGAATGTCCTGGGCTGGGATCCAGCATTGTTCCTCTGGGCCATACCTCTCCCAGCCAACAAATATTTGAGTTTCCTCTCCTACATCTGGAATTCAAGATGTCACAGACGCGGTAGGCTGGGCAGCCTTCAATCTCTAGTGGTTCCAGTGGGTGGTCCTCCGGCACTGACGTGGCCAAGGGCCCCAGTATCACTGGTTTGAGGAGTGAGACATGGAGCGACGGGGCAATGCGACCGTGCTTCGGTATGTCCAGGTAGTATGCAACCTCATTTACTTGCTTCAGGACTCGGAAGGGACCAATATACTTAGGTTGGAGCTTCTTGCTTGGGAGGGGTGATTTGAAATTTCTGGTGGAAAGCCACACTCTATCCCCTGGTTGATAATTGGGGTGATCACTCCGGTGCCGGTCTGCCTTTAGTTTGGCGGTGCGGCAGGCCTGCACTAGCCATTGGTGGGCGCGTTCCCAGACCTGTTCACTTCAGTTGAACCACTCATCTCCACTGAGGAGTCAGTGGTGGAGGCGTTCCAGGGGAATAATGGCGGCTGGTAGCCCAAGACACACTGAAATGGGATTAACTGGGTGGCGGAATGCGGAATTATTTATTCAAAACAGAAGTATTTATACACATTGTACACATTGATAACAGTAGTGCCTGGACGGTTTCTACTGGTTTCTACTAAACAAAACACACAGCACATAGTCATAATACAAAATAAGTCCTGTGTTATGTTGATATAGAAATACATAATAATATAATCAAAGACAGCAGTTGATCAGCTTATTCAAAGAGGTAATTAATGAATACAAGGTAATTAAATGATTACATTCATCATAGGTATTTGATAGCAGTTCATAATATAAGAGAGTACATGATATAAGAGAATTTCCTTTCAAAGCCTTTTTTAATCATTATGATTATTACGGCTTACAGCTCATGGAAATCAAATATCCACTATCTCTAAAAATTAGAATAAAGAATTTATATACAGAAATGTCGAGATGAGAAGAGCTGTAAGCAGCCGATTAACTCAAAACACCTACAAAGGTTTCCTGAGCCTTTAAACTCTCAGTCTGGTTCAGTAAACACAACCTCATTTTCTAAATGTCTGCATGAATATGACCTAAAAATGTATTAAAAATGTATATATATATATATATATATATATATATATATATATATATATATATATATATATATATATATACACCTGTGAGAATTACTATAAATCATCCATCCATCCATTTTCCAAAGTGCTTATCCTATACAGGGTTGCAGTGGAGCAAGGAGCCAATTAGCCAATTTATCGATCTGCATTGTATTCATCACCAGGATAACTGGCAAAGTTGGTCCCAGATTGAATCACCCTTGGCAAACTGTCTTCTGGGAGACCCGATTGTTGTATAAACAGCAAATGCCTCACATAAAAACAACTGTGTATATATAAGCTAGAGAGTCAGAGACTCACTAAAGGATACACAATGTAACAATTCTCACTCAGTGACCATTCAGAGGATTCTTATTTTGAATAATTTTTTACATGCTTTCTGTCTGTTTTTGTCTCCCTATACACTAAAAAGCAGTAATGGAAAATACCTCTGGAGAGTTCATGTTTGTGCTTCAAGGATTGAAGGACACAAGGACAAACAAACATATTTACTTTGCATTTGGTCTAATTGTCTATAGTATGACACTGTTTATAAATTTGATACTAGCTATTACAGTTATTCTTGACAAAACACTTCATGAACCTATGTATATATTTATATGTAATTTGTTTTTTAATGGAATGCTTGGGGCTTCTGCTTTCTATCCAAAGATCCTTGCTGACCTTTTATCAGAATATCATGTTATCTCATATATAGGGTGTCTCTCTCAAGCTTACATTATGTACTCTTATGTTTTCTGTGAATACACATGTTTAACAGTCATGTCATATGACAGATACATATCCATTTGCAAACCTTTGGAGTATCATTCCATTATGACACTTCAAAAATGTTTTAAATTATTGATTTTTACTTGGCTATGCTCCCTACTAGAGTCCTCTGTTGGTTTATTGTTGACTGCCCGACTCCCGTTATGTGGTAATGTCATTGACAAGCTTTATTGTTCTAACTGGGAAGTTGTTAAGCTGTCTTGCACAGATGTGTCTGTGAATAATATGTATGGTTACTTTCTGATATTCTCTCATGTATCTCAAGCTGTGTTCATCATTGTGTCATATATCTGCATTATCAGAACTTGCTTAAGGTCCAAGAGACAGTGGGCAAAATTCATGCAGACATGCCTTCCCCATTTAATATCACTCATAAACTTCAATATTGCCCTGCTCTTTGACGTCATGTATGCTCGTTATGGCAAAAGCCAGGGACTGCAAGCTCTGCGCAACATTTTAGGGATTGAGTTTCTTGTTGTGCCTCCTCTCTTAAACCCAATAATCTATGGATTTAAACTAACTCAGATACGGCGAGGGCTTCTGAAAATGTACTGGCATAAATGTAAGGCTGTGCAAGACAGCTGATATGTGTGGGAGCCTGGGAAAACCATTAAACTGTAAATTTTATATGTTCAAATATATACTGTACATTTCTCAAAAGTTTTTATTGAATTAAATATATTTCCATGCAATTAGCTCAATCAGAAGTCAAATTCTAGCATTTTCAAATCTGGTTACCTGAATAAGTAAAAATGGAGAAACAGTGTCTCATCACCTGAGGTAAAAGTCACTCTCAGCATTTGACATACCAGATCATTATCAATGGCTCTTCACTCAATTCATCACTGTCTTACATTGATGAGGAAATAATCAGTGAGTAATTCAATCAATTGTACCCCGCCTTGTGCCCGATGATTCCTGGGATAGGCTCCAGGTTCCCCGCGACCCTGAAGAAGGAATAAGCGGTAGAAGATGGATGGATGGATGGATAATTCAATCAATTGTACCCTGCCCAGTGCCCGATGCTTCCTGGGATAGGCTCCAAGTTCCCCGCAACCCTGAACAAGGAGTAAGCGGTAGAAGATGGATGGATGGATGGATAATTCAATCAGAACTGTTATGTTGACAAAATTTCTTACATTAAACTCTTTGTATTAATTAATTCTGTCATCTATACAGAATTTGTAGGCACATTTTTTCTGTTTTAACAATGTGATGGCATGGATGTATTGTGAACATTTTGACCACCAGATTACAGTCGGAATTGATTAGGCTTATGTACATTTCACGATGGCATTTAAATATCCCAAAACTTGATCAAATCATGAGAAATACACTTTTAGTTATGAAGTTTTTAAGCAGACTGACTGCATTTACCACTGCATTTGATAAACCTTACCAAACATTATATTTGCAGGCAGACATCTAAGGCTAAGTAACCCTATGTAAAAATATTTGCACATAATTTTAGGTGAAAATTGTGTTTTTCTTAAATATTTTATGTAATACTCCTCTATTCAGTTGATGACATCCTAGAGGTTTTCACAGATTGCCACATATTGCATATCAGTGGGGAGTAGAAGGGAACCATACCAGAACATTCTTCTGCCAGGAACCCATATGCTCAGGATCTGGCATGTATGGCATGATAGAAGTGCTTGAGATAACTTTAGATCTTTGAAATAATAATAATAATAATAATAATAATAATAATAATAATAATATAATAATAATAATAATAATAATAATAATAATAATTCCTCTCCTCTCCACCAATAGATGGTGTATGGTGGATGCTACACACTTGTGGTGGAGATTTCCCGCTAATACAATGTAAAGTGCTTTGAGTGCCTAGAACAGTGCTATATAAATCTAAGGAATTGTTCGGGGCCAAGCACAAAAGGTGCGCAGGCACCTATTGTATCCATTAGTTTCCCTCTTCTTCTTGAGTCTATGACAGCCCATAGAACCGCTTGCGGGAAAGTTATGAATTTTGGCAGACAGATAGAGGACAGTCTGAACTGTTAATACAGCAAATTTGCAGTCTCTAACTAATCTCTCTAGTGCCACCAACTGTCCAAATCTGCACTCATGTTTACGCTAGTAACTTTTGAACCGTAAGGACTAGAACCAAAATTACTTACTCTGATTCATTGGCTTCATAATATGATGTCATGAACACTTTCCCACCTTTTTTAATTTTCTGAAAAACCTACTTTTTCAAACTCCTCCTAGGTGGTTTGTCTGAAAATTTGTGAAATTTCATGGCATTGGATTTCCTGATTGTACCTCCTGCTTTAAATCCTCTTATTTATGGATTAAAACTGGCCAAAATACGGAAGCAAGTGATAAGAATGATCTTCACATTCAACATTGCTATTGCATAATCTGGAAATAGCTTGTTTGCTCTTTCATAGTGTTTTCAGCAAGCCACTGAAAAACGTGCATTTTAATCCTTTAACAGGAACACAATAAAATACTTTCACAAAAACATATTTTAATGTAAATTCTTACTAATTGGATTACATTTAAAAGCATTTATTTATTTATTTTTTAATTTTTTTATTTTTCGAACTCCTCCTAGGTGGTTTGTCCAATTTTCACCAAAACTTAATCAGATTATCTTCAGACAGTGATGGAAAAGAAGTTATCAAAAGCTTTTTGATAGACTCGTGTTCTCATATAGCACATCAACAAATTTGATGAATAGCATGCCAAAATTTACATGAGGCTGTCTGTCCGCAACGGTGTGGCATATTAAGATGAAACTTGGTATCAGTCCCATCACAAGCATAACTTGAGGCCTGCACAGTTTAGGTCACAAGATATGAAAAATGGCTATTTTTGTTTATAACTTCTGAACAGGTTGACCAATTAATCACCAGACTTGTCTCATTAGATTTGGTACGGCATACCATGTCAAACTGTTGTGGGAATAAATTTAAGACACAGGAAAACACCAGGGTTACAGAGTATGTAGTTTATTGAGAATAACTATCAGACACATATTCTGGAGAGGGAATAGGGCTTGTAGGTGAGAGGTCATATCATGTGCTTTGTAGCAAAGTTACTATCATCATCAGAGGAAATAATAAACGGGCCCTCCACAAAAGTTACAGGAAGAAATTGAGCTTCAGTTTAAGTGGAAGCATGAACATAGGTCACCGATGGAATAATACAGTAGGCGGGAGAATAGGGAAGCCCGGTAGGTGCAGGTAGTGAGGAGCAGAGACGTTACAGAAGAACTCTAACATTGATGGCCAAATAAGCCAGCTGATGACATATATATTCACTCTGGCCACCGAGGCCTGTGGGGTTGAGCAGCTGAGAGAGAGAGAGAGAGAGAGAGAGAGAGAGAGAAAGAGAGAGAGAGGGTGGGTCCAGCTGCAGCAGGGCATTGATTAGCTGGATAAAAGATCAGAGAGAAAGGAAATTATATAAAATAGTAGTGGTAACACTTAAAATATATTCACATAAATACGTGTACAAGCACAGGAAACAGGTATCAATACATGACATGGATAAAAACATGAAAAACACACACTGATACAATGTTTTTTGAAACACACACACCTACATACTCAAAAATGTTCAAAAGGAGCACACACACACACACACACACACACACACACACACACACACACACACACACATATACTCACAGAATGTCTAAAAAGCATCAAAAACCATAAAGAAACTTAGAATTAGAGAAGAAATACATGTAACATTGAGCAATAATAAAAAATATATCTTACCCATAATGAGGAAGTTGTGAAAATATCCAAATTAATTGTTCAGGATAACGATCGATGAGATGCACACAGCTTGGTTACCGGAAGTGGTTATAGCAGTGGGGCCTTGGACATGAAGAAAACATGAAGATAAGGAGACATCCAATGGATGATAATGTGTTTTAAGGGGATTTCAGAATGAGAAAACTCGTTCTAACTGTATTTCATTTTGAGGATAGTTGGATTTAAGGGGAATTAGAAAAAGACGTTAATAAAGCATATTGGGATTCCAAAATAATGAGATAAGTAGACGTAACCTAAAGATAAGACTATATAAAAGGGCAGTGAATCTGTGCTTAGATTCAGATCACTTTTGGGACGTCTCATGAGGGGATCTCGTGTTTTTTGAACAATAAACTGGATTTTTGCTTCTCTCATCTATCTTGTTTGTGGCTTCATTTTGATCAGTAAATTGAGGATTATTGTATTGACTATCTAGAGGAAATTCAGCAAACTACTCATTTTAGAGACGACACTGTACACAATTTTCCCATGATGGCCATTTTGAATTTTAGAATAAAACACATTGGCATATCATTATGCACATTGGTAGTTGTCATCATCACCATGCCCTGAAGGTACTCAAGAAGTTTTGAGACTGCAAAAACTATAATGAAAATTTTTTAAACGTTAATAGCTTCCATGAGTCATGCAGAGAACATTAGCTGCGTTTACATGGACAACTTTAATCCACTCTTAATCCTATTAAGACCATACTAATTAAGAAACTACAATGTAAACAGCAATTTTTACTTATTTTAATCTAATTAAGTAAGGGGAGTACTACTCTTTTAGTCGCATTATGGACGTGTATTAAAGACATGTAAACACTTTAATCACATTATGAATGTCATGTGAGAGTTTTCACCGCATTTTGCGACAGGACACGATCACACACGGCAGCGCAACCAGCTTTACGGCAAACAAATGAGTTCAGCAGCAACCCAAATCGCATACTGCATACTATAGGCCTGTAGTGGGAAAAATACATGTATCTCGGCTACTATATAGATGGTAACTACGCGATTTGGGACACACCCATGGCTTCAAGCGGTTGTCTATTAGCACGTATATAGAAAATATATCAAAAATATGTATAAAATTAGCTAGTACTTGTAATCAATGTGTATAACTCACTTCTGGATATGTTAATGAAGTGTATTCAATATGTAACCTGCATTTATAATTACTCCTTAAAGTATAATCAAATAATCTGTATGGGTTGTCTATATGTATAATCAATAGTTAAGAAGCATAATCTAACTCCATAGAATAATGGTTTATCAAGTAATATTCTGAGTGTGGATTGAGTTAGAAGAATTCTGTGTCTTACTAAACAGTGGGCCTAATTACTTTCTGTGGCAAATCTGGAACTATAAGACACTTCCAACAGGTCGTCTTCTAAGTGTGTAAAGTAAGAACCTGTGTTTGTTTAAACTCAGTTTCACTTCTAAATGTTTGGATTAGAGGTTTTGGGTTTTGTCTAAAGCAGACTTACTCTGTGGTAGAAAAACCAGAGCTTGTGTTTATCTAAATGCAACTTCACTTTATGGTAGTAATCTGGACACATTCCAGAACTGGCTTTCTAAAACAGAGCCTCTGAAGATTGTAAATCAGTGACAAAAGAAAAGATAAGAATCAACAAAAAGGTACCAAGATGCGGCTATATGATGTGTCAGGGTAAACAAACCCAGGTCTGGTAAAACTTTTAAAGAATATACAACTGGCTGCGCATGCGCCACAAAGATAAGGTATCCTATGGACATGAATAATTAGTTAAAGCAGTGGAGATTGGTCAGTTCTGAAAAGAAACATTGAATGCCACAGCTAGGAATTAGGTTTACTGTTTTGGGAAGTATATAAAGACATGTTTGTGTATGTACAAGTTGGACTCTCTGCAGACAGTCACACTTTGTTGGTTTCCAATAAAGTTGATTATGTTTGACATCTACAAAACTCTCTGTCTTAGAAGTTTTTTGACTTAGGCTAGAAAGGTTGATTTTATCCACAACACGTACAGCATGACAAATAATTAACTGCCCTTAAAGCGTTCGTAAATTTTTTTATAAAAACACCCAAAACTGTATACGATCCCATAACGAAGATGAACTGTATGTTCATACATGAAATTCTGGAGGGACGTCGGACGGCGTTGGCGCGTATGACGCGAGCTGTTAATCTAATTATGTTCTAAAACATGTAAAAAGGGTACATGACAGGAGTATTCTAAAAGCGACTCATGTAAACAACTGTCACATGCCGTGACATGAAGGAGATCAGACGGATGCATTTGCAGTTCGAACGATGGTCTTTATTTATAAAGATGAGAACAAACCGAAAAGAAACCAGAAACATCCATGATGACTCACACAAAACAATAAAGCTACTCTAAGCTAAGCTAGGCTATGCTAAACTATACAAACTAAACCTAGGCTATGACTATGAGGCATGGCATGGAACAAAGATTCTCTCTCTAACTATAATCTAACTCAAGTTTGTTCACTATATTATTCGCTACCTTATTCATTCAACCGTGCCGTGTAAAGCACGGCTCACAATATATATACACACACACAAGATTAGCTCCCAACCGCTAACAGCTGCTGGCAATACCAAGCACACGTGACACATGATGAGACGGGACGAAGACATGACGTCAACACGGAAGAAGCAGGCGCATACGCGCTGCTTCACGGGGGAATCGTGACAACACCTTAATCATAATATCATCTTAATCAGAGTAAGGTCAATAATTAGATTAATGCTTTTGGACAATGACTGTCATCCACTCCATAACACTATCTTAAATCAAAAGAGCTTGATCAGTGGGAGGCTACGTTCACTGCCATGTACAATTCTATCTATCTATCTATCTATCTATCTATCTATCTATCTATCTATCTATCTATCTATCTATCTATCTATCTATCTATCTATCTATCTATCTATCTATCTATCTATCTATCTATCTATCTATCATGTAAACGTAGTCAATGATACCAATTATAAAAACCTACTTTTTCGAACTCCCCCTAGACTGTTGGCTTGATTTTCAACAAATTCGATTCAGATCATCTTCAGACCATGCCAGCCAAAAGTAAAAAAAATTTAATAGACGAAACTGTTTAACACCAACAAAAAATGATGACATGATGCCAAACCTGATTCTGAGGCTGTATCTTTGCAACACTTTGGCATATTAACACTGTGTGTGGCATTGACACCCCACCCTGATTACAGCACATCAATTTAGTGATGGTCTGTGTGTGTTTTGTGTTTTAAAATAATAGCTAAAAAGTAATAGTTATGCTGGGTAAAAATGTGCTTCCAAGGGTAATGTCATATAGCTTAAAAAAAATCTACTCTTTGACAACAGTGTGATTTGTATATTTTATTTAATTTAAGCACTTAAGCAGAAATCTACAAACGCAATATACTGAATATATTTGGAGTATCACCACAAATAAATATTTCATTTGTACTCACCCTTAGAATAATACCATAAAGAAAATATTTTTCTTGGTGATTCATCTAAAATAAACTCTACACAATACAATTCCAACATTATGTGTTTTCTGCCCATAGGTATAGTGTCAAGAATACACAAAATAAATATTTAGCCTGTCAACATCTCTTGAAATATTTATATACGTCTTAAAAAAAAAAATACATATCTGTAAACTGAATACTACACACAGGAAAATTCAGTACATTGCAAGCAGCAAGAGAGTTCCTGCCTTATGAACTACTGTGCAAGTCACTTGTATGCAAAGAACATCGAATTCAAACATGTTCACATGCAATTTCAAATGATCACGCAATTGTCGATAATGAACAAATGTGAAATTAGTTAATTATCAGCCACAAACACAGCATCCATGATTGGATCCATGAAAAGGGTCTTCCCTTTTCTGAATTGTTTAAGAATTCATAATTAATCTACAATTAATTAAAGTAATAGTACAAAATCTTCCATGTCCAAGAACTACCAATGTCACTGAAGGAATAAAATAAAATCTGTCTGCTTATTTAACCTTGCATTCCATCACATTCTAGCAATGAGTATGCCAAACATGTGGTGCACAGATATGTAGTGCCTGAGAAAAATTAAATAAATTACATTGGATAATGCGTGCAATGAAAATCTACACTCTTAATGTGTCACAATTCCATTCGGATAGTGTGATTTTTTTCGAGATGAAGGCGACTACATGTAGTTTGGGTTTCTCTCGGAACCTCTGTGAGAAACCTGCCCCGACTCCTATATAAGAGACATCCACCTTGACTATGAAGAGTTTTGGTGGATCTGGGTGTCTGAGAATGGGGGATGAAGTGAACGCTTCCTTTAGTCATGTTGTTATGACCCAAGGGTTGTATATCTTGTTTGGTGTGTGTTTTCTCCACTTTCAATTTCCCTCCTATCAAAACTCTTAGGTTATTACTATTAGCTGTATACCACATCAATCATCATCATCAGTCATCTTTACGTCATCAGTCGAAGACCCAATCAGAGCATGATGACATTGTATATAAACCTGGGAGTGAGAAAGGAAAGAGAAAAGAGAGGAGGAAGACAGGAATAAGGAAAGCTCGGTTGTTTATCCAACTGACACTCATTATGTTAATTTCTTTGTCGGATGAATAAATCAAGAATCGTTCCTTGGGTTTACTTAGTTAGAACAACCTTTGTTTATTCCTTACAGTTCAGTCATTTCAAACTTATTGAGTGTTATTGTGCTCCAACTTTTTGTATGGTGACTCAGAGCTTCCAGGACATACCATACCTGAGAGGAGTGAATAGGGTAGTATATCACATGACAAACATAGTACAACACGTAGATAGTACAACACGTAGAAACTGTATATACACACTAGGTAAGAGCGAGTGCCATAATTTGTATCTTTTGCTTATATAGCTAGAGTAGTTTAGGTATGTTTCTCCTGAGCTGAAGGTTGTGTATTTGTTCTCTTTATTTTTGGGACATTAGCCAGGTAGGAACTGCGGGTATCGAGAGATTGTGATCGTTTTGTTTTGTTTTGTTTTGTTTATTTCTTTGGTTTAGCCCCACTGATTGTCCCTCTCTCCTGTGTTCTAACCCTGTAAAATGTACATACTGGTTATATAATTGCTCCCCTGTTTATTGTAAATACTTTTTACTTATTTTGTACTATTGCCTGTAAATATTTGTATCATTTATATTTAATGCAGAACCAAAACTCATTCCATCATAAAGACAACATTTTTGCCATTGTGATGACCAGATGATCTCTCTTTCTGTCCAGAAAATATGAGGGTTGTGCTTTTGCATCCAGGGAAAACCAAGGTTGGGATGATGGGATACTTGGAGGTGACCGTGATTAACAAGCAGATGGTTTCATGATGAAGGGCAGTGACTCATGATGAGGTTGGAGCAGTTTGGTGCTATGTGTGGAGGAATCTCCTCCAATGTGGCCTCCATCAATGGCTTGAATTTGAAGAGGATGTTGAAGATATGTTGGAGATGTTGCAGGCAGAGCTTGAGATTTTTGGAAATGGTTCAGTCGATAAAGTTTCCTGCTGCATGTATTCAATCAGTGCTGTAAGTGTAGAGACACCTTAACTGAACAGAAATCAAAGAAGCTTAAGGGAACAAATATTTAGAAAAACTCACTGAAAGTGGGCATTGATAGAGTGGAAACTGATCCTTCATGATGGGTGATGGACTTGGAACTGGAAGTACTGGACACTGAGCAACTCATTGTTGCTTTAATAAGTGTTCTTTCGTTAGTATTTATTAGTCTTCTTCTTCTGCTCTTATGTCTAAGGCAGCCCATAGAACCGCTTGCAGGAAAGTTGTGAAATTTGGTACACAGTCTCAACATTAACCAGAGCAATTTTGGAGTCTCTATCTCAAATCCTCTTGTGCCACCAACAGTAAGGGGAAATATGTATCCTGACACTTTTATATTTGAATAGCTTACCCATTTAATTACTTTATAGTTACAGCACAAATAAAAATCATAATACACTACTTTCACATTTTGAAATATGCTTTATGACTTAAGTTGCATGTAGTCTTTAAATATCAGACACCAACAGTTAATCAGCAATGTACTTACATGAAGACAAAGGGAAATCCTTAGTGAGCTGTCATATAGTATATAAGCTCAGACATGTTGAATGCTTAGATATTCACATGGAACCTATTGTTGCAAATATTAATGCAGTTTATTTAAATTATAATAAGGCACAGTATGCTTCCCAGTTTAATAATGAATAATTTCATTAATTAAGCATAAATGCTTATTATAATATTACTGTCATTTATTAAAATTTTTATTATTTTTTATAATAATGAGAATAGAGTATTGGTAATAAGAATTCTGTGGATAAAATGTCAATGTGTAATGTACAAAATTCTCAGTTCTTTCATTTCAGTTCAAGAAAATGACAAAGATTGTGAGTGTAATGGAAAGTGATACTCTTATTTATTTTTCCATGTTTGAAAACCTGGGCCACTTTTGATATCTTTACTTCATTTTAGGATCTCTCCTATACTGTTCTATCGTATTCTTCAATGTCAATATTATTCTTGTAATATTAATGGAATCTCCTTTGCAACAGCCTATGAACATTTTGATGGCAAATTTATCAATTACTTCTCTTTACAGCACTGCTGGCTTCTTTCCAAGATTACTAATTGATTTGTTATTATTCTCACTCAATTACTCGTTCTGGATGTCATAAACAAACATTTTTCATTTATACCTATGCATCATGTGAATTTACAATCTTAACATTAATGGCATATGACAGATTTGTTGCTATATGTAAGCCATTGCAATACCACAGCATTATGACACCCAGGGTGCTTACTCTTATGGTAGCTATTTCTGGGATTTATCCAATGCTTTCTATTGGTCTTGGGATAATTTTCCACTGCTAGACTAAGATTGTGTGGTAATGACTTAAGAAAATCGTATTGCAACAACTGGATCATTGCAAAGCTCTCTTGTGAAAATGCTACTTTTTAAAATATGACAATAAAGGCATTCATTCATTCATTCATGTATGGTTTTGCTGTACTAGTAATTACAGTTTTGATCCCATGTTGTATTCTTATATTAAAATTATTATGATTTGTCAGAAATCTTCAAAAGAATTAAAGAGCAAAGCTTATCATACTTGCCTTCCTCATCTAGTGACTTTTCTTAACTACTCAATTACCCTTTTCTGTGAAATGACCTTCACCCATTTTGAAAATTTACCTCCAGTAATAACCATTATTAAGTTTCTGATTATACCTCCTCTCCTAAATCCTGTTGTTTATGGCCTTAATTTTCCTGAAATTCTCAGAAAAATTCAACATATAAAGAAATATTTAATATAATAATTGAAAAGAAAATTAAGGAACGTGCTAAGAAAGAAAACATAGCCCCACGTTATTATGCAAAAAGAGGTAACTATAACCTCCTTCGCTAAATGTACAGCAAATGTTTTAAATTCCATAAAATACCCCTTCAAACATAGTTGACATTAAATTTACAAAAACTTACAAATGAAGGCCTCTTTGGCATGAAATGTGAGAATATGGCTTTTTATCCTACGAACATCTGCTGCTGCATCACCACTGCAGCGATAACTAAAATGGAGGCCATGACCGCTAACCTAAGTCACATGATACATTTCAACCAATGAAATAAAATAAGTTAAATAACTCCTTCAAGAGTCAGAACACTCCCCGTCTGGTATATTACAATACCACTATAAACAAATAAACAAATTATTATTGTATTACTGTTCTTCTGTTGACAGTAGAAGAATCACTTGGGACACAGGTCTCAGATAAGTTTTACAGTTGCCATCCTTGCTGAACTTGACTTCCATCGTCCTGACCTTCTCATCACTGTCTGGGTAGTACCTAAGTAACGAGAGTCATAGGCCAGTCATTTCTTTTGACTTGACTTTCCTTCATAACTACTACATTTCCTTCTTTGGTGTTAGGCTTGTTTGTAAGCCATTTGCGGTAATTCTGAAGATCAATGTGACTAGGTACTCACATTGCCACCTTTCCCAAAAGGTGTTGGCAAGATGTTGATTGTGCTTCCATTTCTGGCGACAAAGATCCTTTCCAAAGTCACCAGTAGGAGGAGACAGCACACTGACTTGCTGGGTCAAAAGTGTAGCTGGAGTCAACATGGCTGGAAAGTCTGGATCACTTGAGATAGGTGTTAGAGGTCTTGTATTCATAATAGCAGAAACTTCCAAGAATATTGCCAGCATTTCATGAGTGAGATGAGAGTGACGGTTTTGAAGCAACATGGAGTTTAATATGCGAACCGCAACTCCAATAAGTCTCTCCCAAGCTCCTCCTATATGAGATGCATGAGGGGGATTAAAGATCAAGCAACATCCCCCCTCTCTCAAATAGTTCCTAATGCTGGGCTCCCCTGAAAACATTCCCAGCTCCTTACAAGCACCCTTGAAATTTGTGCCACAGTTTGACCTGATTTGTTTCGCTGGACCCCTTATGGCAAAGAAGCGTTGGAGGCCATTGATAAAGGTGGATACATCAAGAGAATCAATCATCTCAAAGTGCACTGTTCGAATTCTCAAACACGTAAAAATGACTACCCATTTCTACAGTTTGCCAAGCTACCTCGAGTGCGTCGAAAGGCGACCATCCAGGGCCCAAAGACATTGAGGCTGACATAACTGAAGGGTGGATCCGTGGCAAGACAATCCTGTGGAAGACTTGCTATTTTTTGTTCAACAACGCTTCCTCTGAGAGTTTGACACATGATGCATTTGTGAATCACACTGTGAATGCCTTTCTTTGCCCCAGTGATCTAGAATCCGGCATTTCTGATGGCACCTTCAGTAAACAGACAGCCTTGGTGTCTGACACGTTTGTAAAAGTGTTGTGAAAGTAACATTTATTGATCCCACACTTGGGAAATTCCATCATTATAGCAGCTCAGTTACACAAAAAAACAGAAAAGAATACACATTAAATAGGAATAGATTTGAAATAAAGTATCTACAATCTATATATATATATGTATATATATATATATATATATATATATATATATATATATATATATATATATATATATATATATATATATATATATATACACACACACACACACACACACACAATAAGAATAGAAAAATAAGAATTAGACTAGTAAAAAATAATAATAATGGTAATATGTACACTATGGACACCTCAATATATGTACAGATGAATACATTTTAATATATACAGATGTGTAGCACCTTGTTTATATACATGAGTGGATAAATGGATTATTCCGCAGTTAACAGTAGAAGGGTGAGCAACAAATAATAATAATGTGTGGGTTGCTGGTGCAAGAAAAACTGCTAGCAGTGCTATTGTTACGGAACGTAGTGGACGGGAGTCGGATGCAGATGTAGATCAGAACTCTTTATTCAAAGCAGAACACAAACTCAAAGCAAACGGAGTATAGAGCATATCCTTCTTGGCATAAACAATATCGCTACTAACATAAACAGATTTCCCTCCTACTACTAACCGATAAAGATGCAAATAATAATGAGCGCCGTTAAAAACCCTGTTGCTCTGAAAACCAGAAGTGTGCGCCCAACCCAAAGTCCTTTCAAATGAAGCGACCTCTGGCGGCTGTGACGTGACAGCTATATTATGTTGTTGTTGCATTAAAGAGTCTGACTGCTGTAGGGATATAGGACCTGCAGTAGTGCTCTTTCTTGCACTGAGGGTGCAGCAGTCTGTTGCTGAAGGAGCTGCTCAGTATCTCATACAGGGGGTGAGAGGAATTGCTCATGATAGACGCCATCTTAGCTAGAATCCTCCTCTCCCCCACCACCTCTATGCTGTCCAGAGGGTAGACCAAGACAGAGCTACCTCTCTTAACCAGTTTGTTGAGAGGTTTCTTGTCCCTCTCAGTGATCCCAACTCCCAAGGAAACTACTGCATATAAGATAGCAGATGCTGTCATAGTGTCTAGAACGTTTTAAGCAGGGTTCTGCATATACCAAAAGACCTCAGTCTCCTCAGCAGGTGGAGACAACTTTGTCCCTTTTTGTATAGGACATCTGTGTTTGTGGACCAGTCCAGTTTATTGTTGAGGTGAACACCCAGGAATTTATATGTTTCCACCCTCTCGATCTCCATACCCTGGATGCTCACTGGCGTAGCCCAGGTTGGCTGTAATCCTGTAACCCTGAGTTTGTTCAACTACCTTCATGGTACAGGCCCCAGAAAGCAAGGTTAACTTACCGTCACATAAACCCCGAACTCTCGGTTGATTAACTAAAACCTTGCTTACTCTGAGTATGCTGGTTCCAGGTCAGGAGTTATTTCAATCAACCTCCAACTGGTAACTCAGAGTTAATGCACGCGCACGATGAGAATATAAAGACATTGTTAATGGATCGCCGATTTTAGGAGTCACCATGAAAACCCAGGGCGAAAAAAATTAGCTGCATACTTCAGCAAAGCAGAGTTAGAGGTTTCAATGCATGCTGATGAGGAATATAACTTATTTATAACAACAACAAATAAGTAACTGCTACATCGGACAGAGAGTTGGCTTGGAAAAAAGTCACAGAACATGTATGTGTGAATTTATATACAAATATCTGAAAAGTTGTCTTTTAATTACGATGCTTAAATATGGCGCACAGTGGCTAGCATGTTCTCTTCACACCTCCGGGGTTCGAGTCCCACCGGGGCCATGTGTGTGCGAATTTGCATGTTCTCCCCGTGCTGTGGGGGTTTCCGGGTACTCCGATTTCCTCCCCCAGACCAAAGACATGCATAGTAGGCTGATTGGCGTGTCTAAAGTGTCCGTGGTGTGTGAATTGGTGTGTATGTGATTGTGGATGTACATCCATCCATCCATCCATCCATTCATCTTCTACCGCTTACTCCTTTTCATGGTCACGAGGAACCTGGAGCCTATCCCAGGGAGCATCGGGCACATGGCGGGGTACATCCTGGACAGGGTGCCAGTCCATTGCAGGGCACAATCACATACACACCCATTGGAAGGATGAACATAGTACTAATAATATAATAGGCTTTATATTTTATCAGGTGTTCTCTTTCTGGACCTAGAAGAACTTATGGAGTCAAGTCAAAATGAAACAAAAAAAAGATAATATCTCATAAACATCGTAAATTGTAACCTAACTAATTGGCCCAACCTTCTATAATACTTTTCTCTCTGTTCTATATAGCCACAGGATGAAGGAAGAGGCCCATAAAATGTGTGGGGGACCACCAGCACCTTCACTCACTTTCAGCCAACGAACTGGGATAACAGTGGCCCAGCCACTGTTTCTCTTCAGGCTTACGATCTAGTAAGCTCTCAAAATAAAACTAGCACTAAAGAGAAAAGCCATTCAGGGGGCTTTCAAAGCCGGCAAATTCAGCCGGAACATCCATGTCGAGCCAATGGGGAAATCCCATGATACCAAAAGCCTGCATGGTGAACTCAGCATAGTTCTCGTTGCACCTTCCTGCTGCATCCATGGTAGCGGTGCAGTATGAGTGGAAACAGGACATGAACCAAAACAAAAACACATATTAATGCAAACAAAACACAAGAATTTACTAAATGTATTAAAAATTTTTTAGTGCACTTGGGAACGGGAAATTGTTCAACCATGAGTATGAGGTCAATATTAGGTAACACACGGGCCAAATTCCCTTAGTCATCCATAAGAATGGGTAACACCAAGGAATATAGCTGTGATCTGCAGCAAAAGGTTGTTCCAACAAAATTGGAAGTGGCTATAAAAAAAAATGTAACCATTGAAAATGTCAATTTCTACCATCAGGGCAATAATTAAGAAGTTCCAGTCAACTGGAAATGTTATGAATCAACCTGGAAGAGGACGTGTGTCTATATTGTTTCAACACACTGTGAGGAGGATGGTTCTAGTGGCCAAAAAATCTCCAAGGATCACAGCTGGAGAACTGTAGAATTTAGTTGCATATTGGGGTCAGAAAGTCTCCAAAACTACAATCTGAAGTTACCCAATATTTTTTGGAAGGGTTGCAAGAAAAAAGCCTCTACTCTCAACCAAAAACAAATTCAAGCGTCTTCAGTTTGCCAGACACTAATAGAACTTGAAATGGGATCAGGTTCTATGGTCAGATGAAAACACAATAGAGCTTTTTGGCAATAAACATCAGAGGTGGCACACACAGAGAGGTAGTCATATGGAAAAGTACCTCATGCCCACGGTTAAATATGGTGGTGGCTCTTTAATGGTTTGGATCTGTTTTTCTGCCAGATGACCTGGACTTTGTTAGGACACATGACATTGTTACAGGCCTCAAGCATGAGTAACCTGTGAACAGATATTGTGTCCTGTTTTGTACAGGAAAATCAGGCACAGGAGATGTTACTTGTGATCACTCAGCAGGCTGTTCTCTGTCTGAGAAGCAGAAGCATTGCGCAGCCCTATTAGCGCTCACATAAATGACCACTCAGCATTTGGCATAATCAAGCAATTGCACCCTCAAAAATACTACTCAAATCCATTGCAAAAATACTTTCAAATGGTTCCTTCTATACAGGCCAATAATAATAATAATAATAATAGTAATAATAATAATAATAATAATAATAATAATAATAATAATAAACTTTATTTTATAAAGCGCCTTAAAGTAGCTTCTCAAAGCGCTGTACATAAAAACACAAATCACAGAATAAATAAAAGTTAAATAAAATGAATAAAACTGTAATAAAAACAAATATAAAACAGTCAAAAAGATATTAAGAATCAAAAGCGAGTTTAAAAAAGTGTGTCTTTAAAAGAGCTTTAAAAATGCCAAAGGACTGAGCTTCCCTGAGTTCAGGGGGAAGAGAGTTCCAAAGTGATGGAGCGTAGACAGAAAAAGCCCTGTCACCCATAGACTTAAGGTGGGTTAGTGGAACCGTAAATAGATTAGCCTGAGAGGAGCGCAGTCTGCGATGTGGGGTGTACAGGATTAATAAGTGAGTTAAATATTGTGGAGCCAATCCGTGAAATGCCTTGTGCTGTATGTTAACATCAAGATCTTAAAATCCACCCGGAACCTGACCGGGAGCCAGTGTAAGGGCTTCAAAACAGGAGTGATATGGTCATATTTCCTGCTTCCCGTCAGGATCCGGGCGGCAGAGTTCTGAACATACTGCAATTTGTTAATTGCAGTTTTAGAAACTCCGGCTAAAATGGCATTGCAATAATCCAACCGCGTGACAACGAATGAATTGATCAGCTTTTCAGCGACAGATAAGTTTAGCATTGGTCTTAATCTGGCAATATTTCTGAGCTGAAAAAAGGAATCTTTCACACTGCTCTGAACAAAAAAATAAAAAGTGAGGTTAGTGTAAAAAATTACACCAAGGTTCCTCAACTTGCTTTGGAACTCTAGAACAGAGCCATCAACGGATAGAGACAATGGAGCCGCTTTGCGAATCTGGTGACGGGAACCTATGAGCATGACCTCAGTTTTCCCGCTGTTCAGGCACAGAAAGTTATTATTCATCCATTTCTTTACCTCAGAAATACAGCCAGAAAGATAACCAACATCAATGCTTTCACCAGAACTTGAGTGAATGTAGATTTGGGTATCGTCAGCAAAAAAGTGATAATGGAGGCCAAGTGTTCGCAGCAGATGCCCAAGTGGAGATAGATAAATATTGAACAGTAGAGGGCCTAGAATTAAACCCTGAGGAACACCAATGAGCACCGAGCAAGTGTCAGATCTAAAGCCACTCATAGAAATAAACTGGGAACGGTCAGTAAAATAGGATTTAAACCAGTTTAAAACTTTCCCGGACACACCAAAAACACTTTCAAGGCGGGTAAGTAAAATGCCATGATCCACAGTATCGAAGGCGGCTCTAAGGTCAAGAAGAATAAGAAGTGAGGTAGCTCCAGAATCAGAGGCCATCAAAAGGTCATTTGTAACTTTGACCAACGCAGTTTCAGTGCTATAAAATTTACGAAAACCTGATTGAAGTGGTTCAAAGAGGTAGTTGGTTGTCAGAACATAGTTGAGAGGCGACAACACGCTCAAGTATTTTTGCCAAAAACGGAAGATTTGAAATTGGGCGAAAATTGTTAAAATCATCCACAGAAACATTTTCTCTCTTGGGGACAGGTGTAACAGCAGCAGTCTTCAGTACTGCTGGAACAACCCCAGTCTCCAGTGATTCATTTATAATGCTGAGGATAGCAGGGCACCACACAGCAAAGCACGATTTAAACAGCATCGTGGGAATAGGATCCAGCAGGCAGGTGGTAGATTTCATGCTGGAGACCTCCCTTGTGAGAGCCTCAGAATCAAGCAGTGAGAAATGAGTGAAAGAAACACCAGTGAACCCAGAAGGACGAAGGAGTGGAGTGGCACAGTCAGGGTTAACAGAAATTCCTTTACGAACATTGACAATCTTAGAATTGAAAAACTGTAGAAAGGAATCACAGAGCTGCTGAGAAACAGGCAAAGTGGTAACAGCATTAACTTGAAGCAGTCTATTTATGGTATGGAACAAGTGTCTGGGATTATTTTGATTTTTTACAATAGCAACAGAGAAGTAAGAGGATCGTTCAGTCTCCAGTAGTGCACGATAATCCCCCAGTAGATCCTTCCACGCTTGATAGTAGACACTCAGTCCGGTAAGGCGCCATTTTCGCTCCATTTTCCGACATACAGCCTTTCTAGAGTGCAGATTGTCATTATACCAGGGAGCAGAGCAGGTGAATGTGACCTTACGTGACTTTAGAGGAGCAAAAGTGTCAAGCTTAGCAGCAAGAGTGGAATTTAGTTGCAGAACTTTCTCCTCCAGATCGCTTAGGGTGGAAACACAGAATTGCAGAAGGCTGTCTGATCGATGGACTTCCACTTCCGGAAGGTTACTGTTCGGATAGGAGGCTCACTTGAATGACACAGTTCGAGGTTAAAAAAGACAGCTGAATGATCAGACAGTCCAATGTCAGTAGCTGAAAACTCTGATACAAATGAGCCATTAGCAATCACAGGATCCAGCGTATGACCCTTGTTATGAGTCGGGTCAGTTATAAACTGAGTGAAGTTAAACAGTCAATTAGTGACAGAAAATCCTTGGCCACCACCGATTCACTACAGTCCACATGAATGTTGAAGTCTCCCACAATCAAAATTCTGTCAAACTTCGTGCTCAACATTGACAGGAAGTCCACAAACTCTGAATTAAAATCTGCATGTGCCTTAGCCTTAGGTGGCTTATAGACTGTAGCGATGACAGTGGATACAGGAGCGGAGATACTCAAGACCAGGCATTCAAATGAAGGAAACCTGGGAACAGATACAGAGCTTGTGTTGAACTTCAGGTTGTAAACCACAATAATGCCTCCGCCTCTCCCAGATATCCTCGGGAGATGTAAAACTCCAAAGCCCGCTGGAGTGATCTGGTTAAACAGAAGCCCATCATTTTCTTTATGCCAGGTTTCAGTTAAGAACAACAAGTCCAGCTTTATATCAGTGATAAAAGCAGATAAAAGCAGCGCTTTGTTATTCACAGACCGTGCATTGAATAATGCGGCATTAGCCGGGCTCTGAAGCGGGGACGCCGGTGGTTTAATCTCCACGCGGGGAACCGATATTAAATTACTGTGATCAACACCAGTATGGAGCAGTTTGTTGCTCTTACGACGGCAGATCGGGACAAAGATGTTAGGAGAGGACGAAACAGCAAAACTGCGCCTCAAACCCCGATGGATATATCGCTTAGGACGAAGCAGTCCAGCGTCTCGACAGAGATTGTAAGAGTCTTTGGCTAGGCCATAACACTTCTGATTTAGATTCAAAAGCTGGCGTGTAGTGTAGCTTAGCGCCATGGTTGGTGAGTGTACACACGTAGGGCCAGCGCGAGTGAAACTCCGGAGCGCACAATCCGTGCGCGTACAATCAGGACTCGTACAATCCGTCCTCACACACAGCCGAGCCGAGGAGTAGATACAGAGTAACACGCTGCAGGTTATTCCAGTGGAGCTCAGAAATAAAAACAGAAATAAAAACTACAGACCAAACTATATAGAATGGCACCACCACATCGCACTCGCAACGGCACTAAAGACAATGTATCTAAAAGAAACTCGCAGAATTAAATGAAATAAATAAATATGACTTAAAAAAACAACGAAAACAAACTAAACGGTAACAGAAGCGGCAGCAAAACACGTCACCGTACCCTGTCACCGGAACCGGAAATGGGATCGCTCAATAAACAAAACAACTTAATACATTTGTAGGTGTCACAGCATCATGTACTATCAAATATCAACAGACATTAAATGAAGCTACTGTAGCTGGCAGCCACTTGGGGCAGCTCCAAGTTATTAAAAATGATACATTATAATACATTATACACTAAACTCTAAATGTGGGAAAAAGAAAAATAAATCCATTATCTGATAACAATAAATTAACCCATAAACTGTACCATAATTTTATCCATATTTCCATGCTTGTGGAATTATCTAATATTTTGTAATGCATGATATTTCTAGCTCCTTGACAGTTCCTTTCGAAACTAGCTGCTTTTGATACAACTATGCTTTAGTTTAAGATATATTTTTCTTTTACCAAATTGACAGCATTCTTAACATTCTTGGCAGTCCATATGCTATAATGCCATCAGAATGCTTAATTTATGAGTGTCTCAGGTCCCCATACAATGACTTATTGTTTGCTCTTGGTTAGTGGTTGTAGTGAAATAGACTTATTTATTAATATCGGCCTAATATCAAGATTCATTTCATAATATTAATATTAGAAAATAAAATACATTATTATTATTATTATTATTATTATTATTATTATTATTATAGTAATAGTAAAAGTAGTAGTATTCATAATAGAAGGTGGTCTATTTTGGGGGGTAAAATTATTAGATATTGATTTGTGTTAGTGTTAAAAAATAAAGTGTCAGTCCTGATTGAGGAGTTGTACAGCCGAGTTGTACAGCTCTCCTACACTGCACCCAGATGATGTCCCCTGACTAGTTAACATGCTGTCTTGTGTTTTATATTCTTTGTCACACTGTTTTTCTGTTTTTGTTTTGCTATTTTACAAATATTACTTGATATCTGTTCAATGTTATTTCAAATAAATATGTTTAAATAGCACTTATATTTTTAAATTATGTTATATTTTTATGCTAGTAAGTGGTGTTTAAAATTGGGCTAACCATCAATGAGCTGGTGTGTTATGATGTGGTCTGTTGTGGGCTGGGTCTGGTGCTCTGCTCTGGGTCAGAAAGTCCAAGGCCACTTTTTGGTCCCAGTTCACTTGATTATTGCTATTAATGCTAAATACCATTGTTAAGCCTCGCTTGTAGATGGCATGACGGCGCTGCTTCTGAGTGCGTAATAGATATCTGTGGTTTTTTGCCTTTGTTTATTTATTCATTTTCATATGATTCATTTACATATGATTCATTTACATGTGATTCATTTACATGTAATTCATTTTCATGTGATTCATATTCATGTGTTTCATTTACCTTTTCTCCACTCCCTAATCCCCCGAAACTCATCATGGCTACTCAATAGCTGTTGCTGGTTATATAAAAAATATTATATAACCCAAGAACTCAAGTAAACATAAGAATATAAATAGCCAATTGGAGCTGAAGAGGGACACACACCCAAAGTCTCCATAAAACAAAGGAGACAGCAGTGTTTCACCCCTAGGTTTGGACCTAGAGTAAACAAAATTACCTAAATTTAAAAAAAAAATTCCAGTAAGAAAAAGGTCCCCTACTGACTTCAAATCTAATAAATAGTCTGCGCACTTTAACAAATATAATGTCCATAACTTTTAAAGACTTATACCTAATAACATTACAGTGTAGCATATTAAAATAAAATACAAGAAGAAGAAAATAACGAAGTAATAATGCACCGACAATATAAGAATGTACAGCTAGAAGGTGCAAAAAAAAATAATAAAGAATAAAGAATAAAAGAAAAAATAAATAAAGAAAGAAAGAAAAGAAAGGACAAAAAAATAATAATATTGATAAATAAAATAAAACGGAGGGAAAACGGAGATGGTCAGATCCCTCACTTTAATCTGCTGGAGCTCTCTCTCATGGCGTAAAAAATTTAAACACAGTCCCTGTAATAATGGAATCTGCACACAATAGCTCGTGGTCGTTCACCAGACTTCGGCTTCGGCTGAAGGGTCCGGTAGGACAGGTCCAAAACCGGCTCCTTCTCCAGACCTCCAGACCTCTCTTCTTACTCAATCGAACGCCGAATTCGAACCCAATTGATATCTGTGTTAATGGTGTAGCATGTCTGTGTAACATGCTAGCGGTCATAGCTTCGTGTGATCTTGTTTCATGCCTCGACTTTAGTGAATGTTTAATCCAGTTAATCTCATTCAGTACAGATCGTGCTCCCTGTGTTTGGATTGTTTGGTTTGTTAGTAAAGACATTGCTCCTGCACCTACTTCCTGACTCTAAAGCCCTCTGTGTTATTACAGAATACTGCGCCAAGAAATGGAAGCAGCAGCAGAACCCCAAGTCAGAACATTTCTTTACTTCTGGAACTTTCCGACACTGGAAGAGTACTACGCCTGACAGTGGAAGCAGCAGGAGGAGCACCAAGCTGCATTAAGGAGGCAGCAGGCGGTGTACAAAGCTGCGCTAAGGAGGCAGCAGGGGGAGTTGTGGTGGACGCAGCAGGAGGATGAAGTAAATCGGCTGCTCCGTGGTGTGGAGGAAGCGCTTTGCCCCAGTCCCATGGAGCGGAACAATGCTCCACCTTCCTTCCCTGCTGAAGATCCAGTCACGCTGCCCAGTCCAGAACTGAAGGCTTTTTTGGGGGGGCAACGACGACAGCAGAGCTCCAGCCTGACGTCTACGGAGAGGTCTCATCTGTGAAGCTCCAGCCTGAGGTCAACATGGTGACCTCAGAGCTACAGTTTGAGGCCTACAGGGAGGGTTCAGCTGTGGAGCGCCTGCCAGCCAAAGAAGCGGTCCCGCTGCCCTGTCTGGCCGAGGAAGCCGCCCAGCCTTCCCGCCCCGCTGGGGATGCCGCCACCAAGCCTTCCAGCCCCACTGGGGATACCGCCGCCAAGCCTTCCAGCCCTACTGGGGTCGCCGCCACCCAGCCTTCCAGCCCCGCTGGGGATGCCGCCACCAAGCCTTCCAGCCCCACTGGAAACGCCGCCACCCAGCCTTCTAGCCCCTTGTTTCCCAACACAGCTTTACAGAGGAGCGCAGGACTTCCTTTGGAGGGGGGTTCTGTTACACCTCGTCGGCAGATGACACTGCGGCGCTGCTTCTGAGTGCGCGCATACAAGAGACTGAACTGGGTGAAGTGGACACGTGACTTTTGTGTTGGTTCGTTCTCTTCCTGTTTGAGTATTGGTTTATGTTTGAGGATGTCTTTAATTTGCCCCAGGTGTCCATGTTTTAGTTTGATTGTGTTTGTTATTTAAACCCCTCGTGTGACTGCACACTTCACGCAGTATTATCGTAGATGCTTGTGTAATAGATATCTGTGTTAACGGGTGTAGCATGCTAGCAGTCATAGCTTCGTGTGTGATCTTGTTTCAATCCTCAACTTTAGTGAATGTTTAATCCAGTTAATCTTATTCAAAATCTTTATTCTCCCTTTGGTTTGTTAATAAAGACATTGCTCCTGCATTTACAGTACTTCCTGACTCCAAAGCCCTGTGTGTCGTTACAACCCTATGCTGAAAATTTAAATATCGATGTTAAAATGATGAAATGAGGGGCCCGTTCCTATATTTTGTCTAGGGCCCCCAAATCAATAAATCCACCCCTGGTGGAACTCAACATTCTCCTAATCAGGAATATAGGGCCCTTATGTGTTTGAGTTGTTTGGTGCGTGGCTCTTGGTTGTTTAAAGACTTGCGTTGTGGAATGTTTGAGTGGAGGCTTCATCAGATGGTGGAATAATCCTGAAAAAAGTTTCCAAGAAGAACTGAAATACTTCCTCATGGCTGGTGTGGAGAGAAATCTGGATATTTTGTTGATAAATTGTGGACAGGATTTTTTTCAAGTGGCCAGTCATGAAAGTTTGAGGATTTTGCTGCAAAATGGGAACTGTGTATTGGAGGTGGCAGTACTTTGAATATTTCATCTGCGTCAGGGTGATTGGATTGTGTCTCATCTATGACGTCCATAGATAGAGAGTGTTTTTCCGAATCAGAGCAGGCCATTGTTATGATGATCATGGTAAGGAATATAACATTAAGTCTTTCATATCAATTACTTGCGTGGTGAAGCAATTATATCTGGTTTAGTAGATATTTGTGCGACAGACTGGTGAGCATGAGTTTAGATGAGCTTATGTACACCATGGTTAATTGATTGTGGGTGGAGTCAACTTATCAGCTGAGCATCAGCTTATACTGGTTAGCAACTGTGTTCTGCCTGAACTATGCTTAAGCTCTATTTGATCAATCAAGCTATATTTAAAATTGGCCCAACATTGAACCAATATTTATTGAGTTCTGAGTGTGGTAAAGAGAAGACACAACACTACTTTAAAAGAAGGCATCTACAGAATTTGCTTTGATTTAAACGGTTGCAAAGTTTTTATGTTAGTGACATTGGAAAAATATGAGGAAAAATTGCTTGTCTAACCAGTAAGAAAACACAACAATAAATACTATGTCGTTACCCCAGAGTTTGTATAAACTACCTACCTAGTTAACGCATACTTTTTTTTTAACGCATAATTTAAAGGTTTGTAAAAGATTACCCTTTTTTTGGTGGATGGAAAAAAAAATCCTCAGAACAGCAGTGAAAAGCTGTTATGAAAATGGCACTTTTGTGTTCTTGTGATTAAATAATGTTTTTCTCTTCGGGGAGTCTTTAGAGAATTTTCAGTAAGAAGGATCACGACTGCTTATAAATTGATCCAACCTTCTCTTCATTGGAAGAAACACAAGACATAAGATGGTATGGCATCATTATTTCTTGCCTATTTAAGGACTTAATGCTTACATGCTTAATGTAATAAAAATCTTAATCATATTAATCTTTTCAGAGTTTAAAGAAACAAGCAAGCTCTGAATTTTTAAAAAAATAAATAATAATAATTATTATTGCTGTTATTACATTTATATATTTTTTTTTTACATTTTACATAAATCTACATGATTGTACATAATTAGATTTTTTGTTCATAGGCAAATGGTAATAAACAACATTGCAATAGTCATTAATTAAACCTAACAAATTTTCTGTTATAGACTCAATCCAGAATGGATAATGTTTCCAACATCTTCATATTCTCCCTCTCTGGATTAAATGTTACAATGGAAACCAGATATGTTTTTTTTTCATTGACCGCACTGGTTTATCATGTGATCTTGTTGTGCAATATTATTGTTATTTTATGCATTGTCTTAGACAAGCAGCTTCATGAGCCTATGTACATATTTTTGTGTAATTTATGTATCAATGCACTTTATGGCACTGCAGGTTTTTACCCTAAATTCATGTATGACTTACTGACCCAGCTTCATGAAATTTCATATGTCGGATGTCTGATTCAAGTATTTATCATTTATTCATCTGCTTTATGTGATGTATCAACTCTAACAGTAATGGCGTATGACAGGTATGTGGCCATATGTAAACCACTAGAGTACCACTCTGACATGAACAACCAAAAAGTTGTAAAATGTATTCTTTTTTGTTGGCTTCCACCAATTATTTCCATGGCTATTGTAGTGTTGTTAACATCAAGACTAACCCTGTGTGGCTCAAATATAGAAAAATTATACTGTGAAACATGGGCAGTTGCTAAACTAGCCTGTTCCTCTACAATAGTGAACAATGTTGTTGGATATATAATTATTCTTGTTTATTTTGGGCATGCAGTATTGATTGTTTATTCATACATTCACTTGATTAGAATCTGCACAAAGTCAAAAGAAAGCAAATATAGATTTATGCAGACTTGTGTGCCGCATCTACTTGCTCTGTTTAATATTGCTGTTGCTTTATTGTTTGATGTGTTCTACAGTCGATATGGTTACACCATATCTGTTCCTCAAAGTGTGAGAAATTTCATGGCATTGGATTTCCTGTTTTTACCTCCAGTTTTAAATCCCCTTATTTATGGATTAAAACTGGCCAAAATACGGAAGCAAGTGATAAGAATGATCTTCACATTCAACTTTGCTATTGCGTAATCTGGAAATAACTTGATTGCGCTTGTAAAGGGTTTTCAGCAAGTCACTGAAAATTTTTTCTCTTTTAACAGGAACACAATAAAATACTTTCTCACACAAAAAATTATTTTAATTCTTACTAATTGGATGACATTCAACAGCATATTATTTATTTATATATTTCAAATTCACCCATTAGATTAGTGATTAAGGACGTCTAACTGCCCTTTTACGGTAGCACAAAGGACCAGTAATACGGTTTAACTTTTGCAACTTTAACTTTAATGAATTTTGATTGTAAACTTTTTCAGGTCCCTGCAACCCTGAATAGGAGTAAGCGGTTGAAGATGGATGGATGAACTTTTCCAAGTACTTAAATATGAAATTCCAATAAAATATTTTTAGACATTTAGTATCCCCCACACACTAAACAATACAAAACCATGACTGTCAACCTCTATAAAAACAAACAAACCAACAGACAAGTAAATACAACAAAATAAAACTATGCTGCATATCCTATATCACTTAGTCCTAAGTCACTTAAGTTTAGCGATACTTCTCAATTAAACAGCTTTTAGATATTTTTTATTTTTAAGTATTTCTGAGGGCATCTAAGCAATTTATTTAATTTATTTCTGCAGAGAGTCAATTCTAAAGGAGCAGAAAAAAATCCCATTCTAATATATTTAAATTTGATGTTGCAATACAGCAAAAAGAGAAATAATCATTAGGGGGTGAATACTTTCTTGGGGCACTGTATCTAGACCTGTAAAAAAACAAAAAGAATTACATAAATAACTAAACAAAACTTTCCACTTACAATTTATTTGCAGTATTTAACCGTTACAATGATAAAATAAGCCACATTAGTAGCGTAAAACAATGTTTTACATAAAAGAGTTAGGGATTTAGTTATGGGCTAATTATTGTATTAATCCGTGCAAAATAAATTAACAAACCAAAAATGTAACAGTGAAACTGAAAACACAATGGTCAAAAAAAAAAAACTACCTAGCTGCAGTTGCGGTCGGAGGTTTACATACACATGAACATGAATGTCATGGCAATATTGGGCTTTCAATAATTAGTTTGAACTGTTCTTTTTCTGGGGCAGAATGATTGTACAACCTACATTAATAATAAAATGTTTAATAATAAAATTGAAAGTAATTTTAATAAAATAGTTAAAAAAAACAAAAACAAGACTTTGGTTCACAAGTTTTAATTTATTTGGGGTTTTCTGTAGTCAGCATAAGGTCAAAAATATACATACAGCACACCTCATATTTAGTTAGGTTAAATAGCAAGTTTTGCCTTAGCAAGTTTCAGCTCGAGCAGATGCTTTTGGTAGCCATCCACCAGCTTCTGGCAGAATTCTGGTTGGATATTTGACCACTCTTCTTGGCAGAATTGGTATGACATTTCAATGACACTTGGTGATTTCCTGGCTGTGACTTGACTTTAAAGAACAATCCACAAATTTTCGATAGGGTTGAGATCAGGACTTTGGGAAGGTCATTCCAAAAGCTTAATATTAGCCTGCTTTAGCCATTCCACAACCAGCTTTGTTGTGTGTTTGGGGTCATTGTCCTGTTGGAACACCCAATTGTGTCCAAGTTTCAACCGTCTGGCTGATGGTTTGAGATTATTCTAGTACTACTACTCTTTCTTAATTTTTCTATCCACTTTGGGCAATGCACCAGCAGCAGAGCCCCAGAACAGCCCCAGAGCATAATGCTCCCACCAACAAGCTTCAAAGTTGGTACAGTGTTCTTTGCTTCTCCAAAAATACCTCTGAGTATTGTGGCCAAACAGCTCAAACTTTGTCTCATCTGACCATGAAACCTTTCCTCCCAAAGGCTTTTCTTTGTTCATATGGTCAGCTGCAAATTTTAGACAGGCTTGAAAGTGTAGATTTTGGAGCAGGGTCTTCTTTCTTGGAGCCTTTCAGTCCATGGTGATGTAAAACTCGCTTGACTGTAAACAGTGAAACTGATGTTCCAGCAGTTTCTAGTTCATGGCAGACCTGTGCCTTGGTGGGTCCTGCATTTTTCCTGATGAAAAATACCTCTGGAGAGTTCATATTTATGTTCTATGGTCTAAATGAAAAAGAGCAAAAAAATTACTTTGCATTTAGCATCTTCATTTACTTGTTTACACTTTCAGTAAATGTTATACTAGTTATTATAATTGTTTTATATAAAATGTTACATGAACATATGCATTTGTTTATATGCAACTTACTTGAAAATGGAATATACTGTATGGTGCCTCTGCCTTTTATCCAAAGCTCCTTGGTGATCTTTTGGCCACATGTTATCTCATGTATTGGCTGCCAACACGATCTTTTACAATTTCCTATTATGTTTTCTGTGAATTCATACAGTCATGGCATATGACTGATATATAGCCAATTGTAATTCTTTGGAGTATTATTTAATTATGATTTGGCATATCATTTCAAACCTAAGTCATGCTGCCATGTTCTTTTTGGAGAGAAGATTCAATTAATATTGGCACCCTTGGTAAATGAATAAAGACTTTAACTTTAACCTTTTGATCTTTTGTTTAAAAAAATCACAAAATTCTCTTGTCTCATGGATATCAAACAATTGCAAATAACACAGGTTTACCACATGAAACACTTTGTTAAATATAGGTGTGCAACAATTATTGGCACCCTTATGAATTCATATGAGAAAAATATATTTGTACAATCCCAATTCTGGATTGGGACAGTATGGAAAATGCAAATTTGGGACAGAATGGAAAATGCAAAACAAACAAACAAAACGTTTTTTGAAAATTAGATTCACCCTGTACTATATTGAAAACAAATTATTAACACAGTATTTGATGATTTACTATGTGAATTTAATTTATTTTGGAAATATTTTTGCATGCATCAATTTAAAAATAAACATTTATCTTAAAAAAAAAAAACAATGGCATTGATTATGTAAAACATGAAATACCTTGTCTTCATACGTTTTTTGTTTCAATACAAGTCAAACTACATTTACAGATCACTCCTCTTTGATTTTATTAGCATTTTCCCCTATGGTCTCTGACATTTTCAGAATTGTGATTGTAAATTCCCATTGATATTTAAAAAAATATTTTTGTACATCTGGGTAACTAGTAACATGAATTTGTTCAACCATGACTTCCTGTTTCACAGGGATATAAATATAAGGTAACATCTATCCATAGATCCATCCATCTTCCATACCGCTTATCCTTTTCAGGGTCACGGGGAACCTGGAGCCTATCCCAGGGAGCATGGCGCACTAGATGGTGTACACCCTGGACAGGGTGCCAATCCATTGCAGGGCACAGTCACATACACATTCACACACCCATTCATACACTACGGGCACTATAGGCCGAATTCCCTTAGTCATTCATAACAATGGGTAAGACCAAGGAATATAGCTGTGATGTGTGGCAAAAGGTTGCTGAGCTTCACAAACTGGGAACTGATTATAAGAATATAGCAAAAGCATTGAAAATGCCCTTTTCCACCATCAGGGCAATAATTAAGAAGATTTAGTGAACTGGAAATGTTATGAATTAACCTGGAAGAGGATGTGTGTGTATATTTTCTCAACGCACTATGAAGAGGATGGTTCGAGTGTCCAAAAAGTCTCCAAGTATCACAGCTGGAGAATTGCATAAGCTAGTTGCATCTTGGGGACAGAAAGTCTCCAAATCTACAATCTGAGGTCACCTACATCACCACAAGTCACTACTGGAATTTCTAAGATAAGAAACATACTGTCACTACATGATGCAGAAATACTGGTTCATGCATTCGTCACCTCTAGATTAGATTACTGTAATGCCTTACTGTCTGGATGTTCCAGTAGGAATATAAATAAACTCCAGTTAGTCCAGAATGCAGCTGCTAGAGTCCTCACTAGAACTAGAAGATACGACCACATCACCCCGATCTTATCCACACTGCATTGGCTCCCTGTAAAATTTCACATTAAGTTTAATATACTTCTAATAACCTATAAAGCACTACACGGTCTTACACCACAATTTCTAAGCGACCTTCTGGTTTTATATGATCCTCCATGCCTACTCAGATCAAAAGGTGCAGGCTATTTGACATTACCTAGAATAGTGAAGTCTACAGCAGGGGGAAGAGCCTTCTCTTATAGAGCCCCACAGTTATGGAACAGTCTTCCTATTAGTGTTCGGGACTCAGACACAGTCTCAGTGTTTAAATCTAGGCTTAAAACATATTTGTTTACTCAAGCTTACCCTGACTAGATTATATCTCACTACTTCACAGTCCTAATCGTTTTTCTCCCTCTCTCTCTCTTTTTGCCGAGCCCCACACGAATTTATGGAGATATTGGAGATCCAGATCCCTTCTGCCTCTGGAGGAGCCCAAATCTTCTGCTGGGACTACGGCTGCTCCTAAGGCCATACTTCTCATTTTCACATTATCTGTGTTACCTTCACATTCTCATTTTCACATTATCTGTGTTACCCAGATGAGGATGGGTTTCCCTTCTGAGTCGGGTTCCTCTCAAGGTTTCTTCCTCAAAAAACATCTTAGGGAGTTTTTCCATGCCACCGTGGCTTGCTCAGTTGGGATAAATTCCATTTGTTTTATACCTGTTTGTGTCTGTTTATCTGTTCCTGTTTGTCTCTCTTTATCTGTTTCTGACTGTTTATACCTGTTTTTTATTTCTGTAAAGCTACTTTGAGACAATGACTATTGTAAAAAGCGCTATACAAATAAAATTGAATTGAATTGAATTGAATTGAATTGAACTTCAAATGGGATCAGGTTCTATTGTCAGATGAAACCAAAAGAGAGCTTTTTGGCAATAAACACCAGAGGTGGTTTTGACGCACACAGAGAGGTAACCATATGGAAAAGCATGGCCACAGTTAAATATGGTGGGGGCTCTTTAATGTTTTGGGGCTGATTTTCTTGCCAGAGGACCTGGACATTTTGTTAGCATACATCACATCATGGACTCAAATATCAAATATCAACAAATATTAAATGAAAACCTGATTGTTTCTACCAGAAAGCGTAAAATCTGTGGTCTACCAGTAAGACAATGATCCAAAACATACATCAAAATCTACAAAGCTAATTAACTCAAAACACCTACAAAAGTTTCCTTAGCCTATAATCTCTCAGCCTGGTTCAGTACACACAACCTCATTTTCTATATTTCTGCATAAATATGACCTAAAAGCACTAATAAATCCTAAAAGACAACCCAATTAAACAAATGAGACAAAAATATTATACATGGTAATTTATTTATTTAGGAAAATAACCCAATATTACATATTTGTGAGTGCCAAAAGTATGTGAACCTTTGCTTTTAGTGTTCAAAAATCATACCACACTGCTCAGATATTCCACAACCAAGAAAACACTGATTGAACATCTTCAGTCAGTGTAAACAAATAACAAATAATCAGACAAACCCGACAACCATGTCTACTGGTAGTTGGTCTGCATCTGTCAAACTAGGATGTGTAACTGTCAACTAGGCTTTAGGCTGCTGTTTTGACAGTTTTGAGGTGATGGTGGAAAAGATGACATTCAATAAACTCACAGTAACTCTACAAAATAAACTGCATCCCTTCCATGACCTACTAGTTTAAGACTCATTCATCAGCGATCACACTGTACAAATGCTCATTTAACTATACACCTATACTATATTATTAGTACTATAAATCATCCATCCATCCATTTTCCATAGTGCTTATCCTATACAGGATTGCAGTGGAACCAGGAGCCAGTTTATGGATCTGCATTGTATTCATCACCAGCATACCTTGCAACGTTGGTCCCAGATTGAATCACCCTTGGCAAACTCTGTCTTCTGGGAGACTTCCCGACTGTTCATGTATAAACAGCAAATGCCTCATAAAAACAACTGTGTGTATATATAAGCTAGAGAATCAGAGACTCTTACTAAAAGAAACACAATGTAACTTACAATTCCCAATCAGTGACCATGCTGTGAACTCTTTAAACATTGCATTGACATTTGCACAAAAAGTTGTAAACCATTCAGGGGATTCTTATTTTGAATTTTTTTGAATTCTGTTTTTGTTTTTGTCATACAAACTGAAAAGAAGCAATGGAGAATTCCTCTGGAGATTTCATGTTTGTGCTTCATGGATTGAAGGACACAAGGACAAACAAACATATTTACTTTGCATTTGGTCTAATTGTCTATAGTATGACTCTGTTTATAAATTTGATACTAGCTATTACAGTTATTCTTGACAAAACACTTCATGAACCTATGTATATATTTATATGTAATTTGTTTTTTAATGGAATGCTTGGGGCTTCTGCTTTCTATCCAAAGATCCTTGCTGACCTTTTAACAGAATATCATGTTATCTCATATATAGGGTGTCTGTCACAAGTTTCCATAATGTATTCTTATGTTTTCTGTGAATACACATGTTTAACAGTCATGTCATATGACAGATACATATCCATTTGCAAGCCTTTGGCATATCATTCCATTATGACACTCCAGAAATGTTTTAAATTATTGATTTTTACTTGGCTATGCTCCCTACTAGAGTCCTCTGTTGGTTTATTGTTGACTGCCCGACTGCCGTTATGTGGTAATGTCATTGACAAGCTTTATTGTTCTAACTGGGAAGTTGTTAAGCTGTCTTGCACAGATGTGTCTGTGAATAGTGTGTATGGTTACTTTCTAATATTCTCTCATGTATCTCAAGCTGTGTTCATCATTGTGTCATATATCTGCATTATCAGAGCTTGTTTAAGGTCCAAGAGACAGTGGACAAAATTCATGCAGACATGCCTTCCCCATTTAATAGCACTCATAAACTTCACTATTGCCCTGCTCTTTGACGTCATGTATGCTCGTTATGGCAAAAGCCAGGGACTGCAAGCTCTGCGCAACATCTTAGGCATTGAGTTCCTAGTTGTGCCTCCTCTCTTAAACCCAATAATCTATGGATTTAAACTAACCCAGATACGGCGAGGGCTCCTGAAAATGTACTGGCATAGATGTAAAGCTGTGCAAGACAGCTGATACGTGAAAAATTGGGTAAAAAGTTTTTATATTTTCAAATATATACGGTACATTTCTCAAAAGTACGGGTTTTCTTGAATGAAATATATTTCCATGCAATTAACTCAATCAGAAGTAAAGTTGTTGCATTTTAAAATCTGGTTACTTGATTAAGTAAAAAAAAAATTGAAATTCAAAGATTTTATTGAAATTCCACTGAAAGATGCCTACCTTCCCAAATATTTATTACCTAATCTACTTTTGTAAAAACATTACTGGAAAATTAGAAGTTTACAATCTGAAACAAGTCATCCCTTTGATTATCAGCATAATCTACATCAGTCACTGCAGGGACTGCAAGCTCTGCGCAACATATTTGGCATTGAGTTTCTTGTTGTGCCTCCTCTCTTAAACCCAATAATATATGGATTTAAACTAACCCAGATACGGCGAGGGCTCCTGAAAATGTACTGGCATAGATGTAAAAGTTTGCAAGACAGCTGATAGTTGTAAAAATGGATAAAATTTTTATATTTTCAAATATATACTGTACATTTCTCAAAAGTTTTTCTTAAGTTAACTCAATCAGAAGTAAAGTTGTAGCATTTTAAAATCTGTTTACATGTATAAGTGAAAAAAGGAGAAACACTGTCTCATCATCTGAGGTAAAAGTCACTCTCATCATTTAACATACCAGATCATTATCACTGGCTCTTCACTCATCTCATCATTTGTCTTACATCGATGAGGAAATAATCACTGATTAATTCAATCAGAACTATTATGTTGACAAAATTTCTTATATTAAACTCTTTGTATTAATTAATTCTGTCATCTATACAGAGTTTGTAGGCAATTTTTATCTGTTTTAACAATGTGATGGCATGGAGGTATTGTGAAAATTTTGAACACCAGTATCTGATTACAGTCGGAATTGATTAGGCTTATGTACATTTCACGATGGCATTTAAATATCCAAAAACTTGCTCAAATCATGTGAAATACACTTTTAGTTATGAAGGTTTTAGGCAGACTGACTGCAATTACCACTGCATTTGATAAACCTTACCAAACATTATCTTTGCAGGCAGACAGCCAAGGCTAAGTAACCCAAAGTAAAAACATTTGCATTTAATTTCTGGTAAAAATTGTTCCCATCCATCCATCCATCCATCTTCTACCGCTTACTCCTTTTTTCAGGGTCACGGGGAACCTGGAGCCTATCCCAGGGAGCATCGGGCACAAGGCGGGGTACACCCTGGAGAAGGTGCCAATGTAAAAATTGTTCGTTTTTCTTAATTATTTAATATAATATTCCAGAATTCAGGTAATGACATCCTACAGGTTTTCACAGTTTGCCACATACTGTATATCAGTGTGGAGTAAAGGGGAACCATAGCTGAGCATTCAACTGCCAGGAACACAATCACCTATGTGCTCAGGATCTGGCATGTATGACATGATAGAAGTGCTTGAGATAACTTGAGATCTTTGAAATTGAAATTGAAATAATAATAATAATAATAACAATAATAATAATAATAATAATAATGCTATTGTGGCCAAAAATACCTTCGTCTCATCTGACCATAAAACCTTTCCTCCCGAAGGCTTTTCTTTGTTCATATGGTTAACCACAAACTTTCGACAGGCTTGAAAGTGTAGATTTTGGAGCAGGGTCTTCTTTGTTGGAGCCTTTCAGTCCATGGTGATGTAAAACTCGCTTGACTGTAAACAGTGAAACTGATGTTCCAGCAGTTTCTAGTTCATGGCAGACCTGCGCCTTGGTGGGTCCTGCATTTTTCCTTATGAAAAATACCTCTGGAAAGTTCATATTTATGTTCTATGGTCTGAATGAAAAAGACCAAACAAAATTACTTTGCATTTAGCATCTTCATTTACTTGTTTACACTTTCAGTAAATGTTATACTAGTTATTATAATTGTTTTATATAAAATGCTATATGAACATATGCATTTGTTTATATGCAACTTACTTGAAAATGGAATATACTGTATGGTGCCTCTGCCTTTTATCCAAAGCTCCTTGGTGATCTTTTGGCCAACACACGTTATCTCATGTATTGGCTGCCAACATGATCTTTTACAATTTCCTCTTATTTTTTCTGAGAATTCATACAGTCATGGCATATGACTGATATATAGCCAATTGTAATTCTTTGGAGTATTATTTAATTATGATTTGGCATATAATTTCAAACCCAAGTCATGCTGCCATGTTCTTTTTGGAGAGAAGACTCAATTAATATTGGCACCCTTGGTACATGAATCATGAAGGCTGTAAAAATTTTCTTTACAGTTTACTTTAACCTTTTGATCTTTTGTTTAAAAAAAATCACAAAATTCTCTTGTCTCATGGATATCAAACAATTGCAAATAACAGGTTTACTACACAAAAAAACTTTGTTAAATATAGATGTGCAAAAATTATTGCCATCCTTATGAATTCATATGAGAAAAATATATTTGTATAATCCCAATTCTGGATTGGGACAGTATGGAAAATGCAAAACAAACAAACAAAAAGTTTTTTGAAAATTAGATTCACCCTGTACACTATTGAAAATAAATTATTAACACAGTATTTTATGTTTTACTTTGTGGATTTAATTTATTTTGGAAAATTTTGTTGCATGCATCAATTTCAAAATAAAGTTTATCTTAAAAAAAAAACAACAACTATTCAGTTGATTAAGTAAAACATGAAATACCTTGTCTTTATACATTTTTTTGTTTCAATACAAGTCAAACTACATTTACAGATCACTGCTCTTTGATTTTATTAGCATTTTCCCTATGGTCTCTGACATTTTCAGAAATGGGATTGTATATTCCCATTGACATTATAAAAAAATATTTTAGTACACCTGGGTAAGAATGAACAAGAAATTGTTCAACCATGACTTCCTGTTTTACAGGGGAATAAATATGAGGTAACATCCATCCATCTTCTATACCGCTTATCCTTTTCAGGGTCACGGGGAACCTGGAGCCTATTCCAGGGAATTCCATGGGGAACAAGGTGGGGTACACCCTGGACAGGGTGACAATCCATCGCAGGGCACAGTCACATACACATTCACACACCCATTCATACACTACGGACACTTTTGGACATGCCAATCAGCCTACCATGCATGTCTTTGGACTGCATAAAATGGGCTGTGGTCTTCCAGAAGTACAATGATCCAACACATACAACAAAACTACACAAATGGTTTACTGACCATAAAATCAAAGTCCTGTCATGGCCATCCCAGTCCCTGACTTAAAACCCATAGAAAATATGTGGGGTGAACTTAAGTGAAGAGTCCACCAGCATGGACTTCAAAATTTGAAGTATCTGGATAGATTCTGTGTGGAGGTCTCAGATCCCTTGCCATGTATTCTCCAACCTCATCAGGCATTATAGGAGAAGACTCAGAGCTATCTTGGCAAAGGGAGGTAGCACAAAGTATTCACAAAAAGGGTGCCAACAATTGTTACACACCTATATTTATAATAGAGGATTTATTGAAAAACCTGTGTTTGTTTGCAAGAGAACAAAAGGTTAATCAATAAAGACAATTTCATTCACAGCCATCTTTGCTCATATTTACCAAACGCTTGTATGTTCAGTGAGAAAAAAAATAAGTATTTGATCCCCTGCTAATTTTGGACGTTTGCCCACTAACAAAGAAATGATCAGTCTATAATTTTAATGGTAGGTCTATTTGAACTGTGAGAGACAAAATAACAACAAAAAAATCCAGAAAAACGCATCTCAAAAATGTTAAAAATTGATTTGCGTTTTAATGAGGGAAATAAGTATTTGACCCCTCTGCAAAACATGACTTAGTACATGGTAATGACTTAGTAATTACTTTTAATTTTCAATGCCCTGGCTGAGGGAAGGAGGTTCTCACCCAAGATTTGACGGTACATGTCCCCGTCCATCGTCCCTTTGATGCGGTGAAGTTGTCCTGTTCAATTAGCAGAAAAACACCCCCAACGCATAATGTTTCCACCTCCATGTTTGATGGTGGGGATGATGTTCTTGGGGTCATAGGCAGCATTCCTCCTCCTCCAAACATGGCGAGTTGAGTAGAGTATCTCATAAAAGCCTTGGACTTGGCCAACATGCTGCAGCTCAGTGTCAGGGTCTTGGCAATCGTCTTTATGGCAAAGAACTCTCTGAGGAGCTGACAAAGTGCCATGTTGCACTTCCAGTGACCAGTATGAGGGAGTGTGAGAGCGATGATACCAAATATAACATCTGCTCCATATTCACACCTGAGACCTAACAAGTCACATGACATCAGAGAGGGGAAAATGGCTAATTGGGCCCAATTTGGACATTTTCACTTAGGGGTGTACTCACTTTTGTTGCCCACAGTTTAGACATTAATGTCTGTGTAGTGAGTTATTTTTTGGGGGACAGCAAATTTATACTGTTATACAAGCTGTACACTCACTATTTTACATTGTAGCAAAGTGTAATTTCTTCAGTGTTGTCACATGAAAGGATATAATCAAATATACTGCTCAAAAAAATAAAGGGAACACTTGGAGTTACATTGTGCTCTTTAAGTGTTCCCTTTATTTTTTTGAGCAGTATATTTACGAAAATGTGAGGGGTGTACTCACTTTTGTGAGATACCATATATGTTAAAGCATATTAAAGAGTCACTGAAACTCACTAACCATTTTACTATACACCTATACTAAATTATTATTACTATACTTTAATTACTATAAATCATCCATCCACCCATTTTCCATAGTGCTATACAGGGTTGCAGTGGAACCAGGAGCCAATTTATGGATCTGCATTGTATTCATCACCAGGATAACTTGCAACATTGGTCCCAGATTGAATCACCCTTGGCAAACTCTGTCTTCTGGGAGACTTCCCGATTGTTCATGTATAAACAGCAAATGCCTCATAAAAACAACGGTGTATATATAAGCTAGAGAATCAGAGACTCTTACTAAAGGAAACAATGTAACTTACAATTCCCAATCAGTGACCATGCTGTGAACTCTTTAAACATTGCATTGACATTTGCACAGGAAGTTGTAAACCATTCAGAGGATTCTTATTTTGAATTATTTTTTTTACATGCTTTCTGTCTGTTTTTTTTTTCCATACACACTGAAAAGCAGTAATGGAAAATACCTCTGGAGAGTTCATGTTTGTGCTTCAAGGATTGAAGGACACAAGGACAAACAAACATATTTACTTTGCATTTGGTCTAATTGTCTATAGTATGACTCTGTTTATAAATTTGATACTAGCTATTACAGTTATTCTTGACAAAACACTTCATGAACCTATGTATATATTTATATGCAGTTTGTTTTTTAATGGAATGCTTGGGGCTTCTGCTTTCTATCCAAAGATCCTTGCTGACCTTTTATCAGAATATCATGTTATCTCATATATAGGGTGTCTGTCACAAGTTTCCATAATGTATTCTTATGTTTTCTGTGAATACACATGTTTAACAGTCATGTCATATGACAGATACATATCCATTTGCAAGCCTTTGGCATATCATTCCATTATGACACTCCAGAAATGTTTTAAATTATTGATTTTTACTTGGCTATGCTCCCTACTAGAGTCCTCTGTTGGGGTTTTGTTGACTGCCCAACTACCATTATGTGGTAATGTCATTGACAAGCTTTATTGTTCTAACTGGGAAGTTGTTAAGCTGTCTTGCACAGATGTGTCTGTGAATAGTGTGTATGGTTACTTTCTACTATTCGCTCATGTATCTCAAGCTGTGTTCATCATTGTGTCATATATCTGCATTATCAGAACTTGTTTAAGGTCCAAGAGACAGTGGGCAAAATTCATGCAGACATGCCTTCCCCATTTAATAGCACTCATAAACTTCAATATTGCCCTGCTCTTTGACGTCATGTATGCTCGTTATGGCAAAAGCCAGGGACTGCAAGCTCTGCGCAACATCTTAGGCATTGAGTTTCTTGTTGTGCCTCCTCTCTTAAACCCAATAATCTATGGATTTAAACTAACCCAGATACGGCGAGGGCTCCTGAAAATGTACTGGCATAAATGTAAGGCTGTGCAAGACAGCTGATACATGTAAAATTGGGTAAAAAATTTTCAAATATATACGGTACATTTCTCAAAAGTATGGGTTTTCTTGAATGAGATATTTCCATGCAATTAACTCAATCAGAAGTAAAGTTGTTGCATTTTAAAAATCTGGTTACCTGATTAAGTAAAAAAAATTTGAAATTCAAAGATTTTATTGAAATTCCACTGAAAGATGCCTACCTTCCCAAATATTTATTACCTAATCTAATTTTGTAAAAACATTACTGCAAAATTAGAAGTTTACAATCTGAAACAAGTCATCCCTTTGATTATCAGCATAATCTACATCAGTCACTGTCTCATCACCTGATGCAAAAGTCACTCTCATCATTTGACATACCAGATCCTTATCACTGGCTCTTCACTCAACTAATCACTATCTTACATCGATGACGATATAATCACTGATTAATTCAGTCAGAACTGTTATGTTGACAAAATTTCTTATATTAAACTCTTTGTATTAATTAATTCTGTCATCTGCACAGAGTTTGTAGGCACATTTTTTTCTGTTTTAACAATGTGATGGCATGGAGGTATTGTGAAAATTTTGAACACCAGTATCTGATTACAGTCGGAATTGATTAGGCTTATGTCTATTTCACGATGGCATTTAAATATCCAAAAACTTGATCAAATCATGTGAAATACACTTTTAGTTATGAAGGTTTTAGGCAGACTGACTGCAATTACCACTGCATTTGATAAACCTTACCAAACATTATCTTTGCAGGCAGACAGCCAAGGCTAAGTAACCCAAAGTAAAAACATTTGCACTTAATTTCTGGTGAAAATTGTTTGTTTTTCTTCATTATTTTATGTAATATTACAGAATTCAGTTGATGACATCCTACAGGTTTTCACAGATTGCCACATACTGTATATCAGTGGGGAGTAGAGGGGAACCATAGCAGAACATTCATCTGCCAGGAACTTAGTCAACCATGTGCTCAGGATCTGTCATGTATGGCATGATAGAAGTGCTTGAGATAACTTGAGATCTTTGAAATAATAATAATAATAATAATAATAATAATAATAATAATAATAATAATAATTCCTCTCCACCAATAGCTGCTCTGTGGTGGGCGTTCTGGCACACCACGGCTGCCATCGCATCATCCAGGTGGATGCTACACACTCTCATACAATGTAAAATGCTTTGAGTGCCTAGAAAAGTGCTATATAACGCTAAGTTCATTTGAATTGTTCGGGGTCAAGCACAAAAGGTGCGCTGGCACCTATTGTATCCATTAGTTCTCTTATTTCTTCTTCTTCTTGAGTATATGACAGCCCATAGAACTGCTTGCTGGAAAGTTATGAAATTTGGCATACAGATAGAGGACAGTCTATTTTTTTTCGGTGGTTTGTTCGATTTTCACCAAAACTGAATCAGATCATTTTCAGACAATGATAGCAAAGAAGTTATCTAAAGGTTTTTGATCAACTCAACTGTTCTCGTATAGCACATCAACAGATTCGATGAATAGCATGCCAAAATGGACATGAGGCTGTCTATCCGCAACGGTTTGGCATATTAAGATGAAACTTGGTATCAGTCCAATCACAAGCATGACTTGAGGCCTGCACAGTTTCAGTCACAAAATATGAAAAACTGGATATTTTTGTTTATAACTTCTGAACAGGTTGACTAAAAATCTCCAGACCTGTCTCATTAGCTTAGTTATAGCATACCATGTCAAACTGTACCCAATTTTCCCATTTTGAATTTTAGAGTAAAATGTTATATTTTACAAACACATTGGCATATCATTATGTACGTTGGGTGGGGGTCATCAGCACCATGCCCTGAAGGTACTCGAAGATTTGAGATCCACCTTGTGGTCAAAAGTCATGACAATAACGATACCAATTATAAAACCTACTTTTTCGAACTCCTCCTAGATTTTCACCAAATTTGAGATCATCTTCAGACCATGCCAGCCAAAAGTTATCAAACATTTTTTAATAGACGAAACCATTTCATTTAACACAACAACAAAACATGATGACATGATGCCAACCTGATTCTGAGGCTATATCCTTGCATCACTTTGGATTAGTAACACTGACAAAAGCACATGAATTTTGTGATTGTGTGTGTTTTGTGATTTAAAATAATAGCTAAAAAGTAATAGTTATGCTGGGTAAAAATGTGCTTCCAAGGGTAATGTCATACAGCTTAAAAAAAATCTACTCTTTGGCAACAGTGTGATTCGTATATTTTATTCACTTAAGCAGAAATTTAATTGGTATTGAACAAATGCAATATATTGAATATATTTGGAGTATCACCACAAATAAATATTTCATTTGTACTCACCCTTAGAATACCATAAAGAAAATATTTTTCTTGGTGATTCATCTAAAATAAACTGTTCTTTGCTCCACTATACAATGACAACAGTATGTGCTTTCTGTCCATAGGTATAGTGTCAAGAATACACAAAATAAATATTTAGCCTGTCAACATCTCTTGAAATATTCATATACGTCTTTAATAAAAAATAAATATCTGTAGAGTAATCTGAATACTAAACACAAGAAAAGTCAGTATATTGCAAGCAGCAAGAGTCTTCCTGCCTTATGAACTACTGTGTAAGTCACTTATATGCAAAGAACATCAAACATGTTGACATAATGCAATTTCAAATGATCACTCAATTGTCGATAATGAACAAATGTGAAATTAGTTCATTATCAACCACAAACACAACATCCATGATTTTGAGGTCTTCCCTTTTCAGAATTGTTTATGAATTCATAATTAATATACAATTCATAAATGTAATACTACAAAATGTTCCATGTCCAAGAATTACCAATGTCACCAAAATGTTACTGAAGGAATTTGGGACAGTAAAATAAAATCTGTTCGCTTATTTAACCTTGCATTCCATGACATTCTTTCAATGACTATGCCAAATCCGTGGTGCTCACAGAGATATGCAGTGCCCGAGAAAAATTATATATACACACTACATTGGATGATGCTTGCAATCAAAATCTACACTCTTAAATGTATTTAATAATCTATAAAACTATCCATTCAACCATCACTAACTTAAAACTATATAAAATAATTTCACGGTGTTCTATTAATCCTAGATGTTTTCATTAAAATTTGCCTTCCATAAAGCAGTACAGCAGATTAGCCTCACATAATCTCCCAGTAGCATGCTAGACAGTTATGGCATAATGTACTCCTGAGCAAAATCAGTTTTAAACTTTAGTGAAAGGAACACTATGTTGTGAAAGATATAACTCTGATCATTATAACAACCGCAGGGACACTACATTAAAACACAGGAACTGACATTCCATATTAGGAAAATTTATTTAATTAGTTTACTTCGTTAGTCTCTAATAATTAACCAAAATGGTATGGAATTGATAAAGCCATAACGATATTTCAACATAATGACACTATAACAGCCAGGATACATAAATCATAATGGCAGAAACAGGGATGTTTGCCGACTCTAATGTTTCACACTTTAAGACCTTTGCACCAATGAATTAATTAAAGCTGAACATCATTTTATAGTGAGATAACATTGCAGGCATTGAAATTATATTAAGATAAAACTTAACTGCAAAAGACGCCTGCCCAATTGCTCCTGGTATGACCGAGCTATACTGATCTTTGGATCAGATTGTTCTTTGCAGGCTCCAGATACTCCTCCAGTAAAGCACAGGTCACCTTTGCTAACTCCTCTTCAAGACTTGAAATATCTCTGTAAAGATAAGAAAAAAAAATAATTTTGGTTCCTTTTATTTATTTATTTATAGAGTAGGCTTGCATTCTCTTTTCATCCTCCAATCCAAAAACATCTCACATTTCTTAGAGTTGCATACTGCACATACTGTGTTTGTATCCAAAATATGAATCAAGTATGAAAAATTCCTTTCATGCCCCTTGCTGACATCATACCTTTTTCCAGGTGGTGCACAGAACTCTGTGTAGTACTTGATTTTGGGTTCTGTCCCACTAGTCCTAAGGGTGGCAACAATACCATTTTGAAATGTGAATGTCACCATTTGGCTGCTTTTGGACACTGGTAGGACCTAAGTGAAGATGATATACAAACACAGATTCTTTAATATGAATTTTTTCCCCCAAACATCTCCAGTCCTGGAAACATGATGCCTCGGACATTTTGATGTTTTTCCTACACCCCACATACACATATTCCAAGTGATTAAGCACGTCATAATGAACTGATCCACTGAATGAGTCTGTATTTGCATAACGGAGAATGGAAAACAAACTGTGCAGGGCATGGCACTTCCAGAACTGGAGCTGAGAATCTCTAAGCTAGCAGGTGCTACAAGTTATTATCTTTCCATTAGCCTAGCTGTAATATAAAATCAAGTCTCTGAAACTGTACTGGAGGTACAAAGATTTCCATAAAAATAAAAAAAAAATCTAACATGTCACTCCAAAATCTCACATATGTGTTTAATTGGATTGTGATCTGTGAAGGCCATAGCATATGATTTTCATTGTCATCAAACCAACCAGTGAGCCCTCATGTGTAAGGGGCAGGGTCATCCTACTACAGACCAATTCCAATTACCATTGGCATTGATTTGCAGTGATGCTCCTGGTATTTATATCTAGATGTGTTAAATGACATAGAAAATAACACATTTTGTATCAGCCTACCCAATTTGTAGGAAAGCAAAAAATATTGTAACATGTTACTGACAGGCATTTCTTGTTATCCAGGTGTGCCTTATTATATTGAATGTTTAAACAAATAATAGCTCTGAGTATCTGCTCTTGGTTTTAGCCGTCAGATTCACCTGTGAAGACTGCATGTTTTGTTAAAAAGGATAAGTTAAGATGATCAGAGAACTGTCAATGGGAGAAAAGCAAGCCAATTTTGAAGCAGAGAAAAGAGGGAAAACACAAAGATTCCTAAACAGAGGCATTGCACAAACATTGTGCATAGCCAATACATGAATTTGGAATGACCACTGGTGTACTGAGCAACAGACACCGAATTATGTCAGCCAAGGAAAACAACATCTTGTACTCGGTCTATCTTAAGATAATTTCGAGGACATACCATACCTTATCATGCATTATAACAACTGATATCAAGAGGATACATACACATTTTTTGTCTGGTTGGCTGCTATCATATCCTGTAGTCACATCTCGGATGTGCGTAATGCAGCATCCACCACACTTCTTTGGGTAAACACCTTCGCCTTCAAAGTTACGTAAATGATCAAATATTCTCTTGACAGTTGGGGGATCATTGCAGATAACATAGGAAGTTCTTGAAATGTGGTAGCCATAACTGAAGCAAAAACAGTGGAAAAAAAAGTGGTCATGAAAAACAGCCACAAACACATTTTGCATTTAAATAAAAATTAATAGCAGCTTGACATATTATACATCAGCACGTTTGTAGACACCATTACACAACATAATCTCACAAAACCTCTGCCTTAAGGGCTTAGAGAATTAATACTTATATTTAAAAGACATGCATTGGCATATATCGATTGACTGGATAATGCTGATAAATATACAGAAGATTGCATTTAATGTATTCTTTTTTTTTCTTTTTACATCACTTAACAAAGGGGCTCTTGGAAAGCATTTACAACAACAAAAGAATGATTTAAAAAAAAGCAAGACTCACGTTTCATAGATGTTTTGAAGTTGCTGGGTAAGTGTTACATTTTTTGTATGCAAATATACTGCCATCTCAGCAACAATTACAGCAGCACTAACTCCATCCTTATCAGGGACCATTCTTCCACACAGAAAACCTGGTGCCAAAACACAAGCACAGCTAAGTAACCATAAACTAAAAAGGCTACAAAAACTGCTTGAAAGGACAATTAGGGTATACAGTCCCCTCTGAAACTATTGGAACAGTAAGGCCAATTCATTGTTTTTGCTGTAGACTGAAGACATTTGGGTTTGTGATCAAAGGACGAATATGATAGAGTTTTGAATTTCAGTTTTTGCATCCTGGTATTTATATGTAGAGGTGTTAAACGACATAGAAAACAACATTTTGTATCAGACCATCCAGGTTGTAGGCGAGCAAAATAAATAAATAAATAAAAATTGGAACGTTACTGACAGGTGTTTTTCGTTATCCAGGTATGTCCTCGTAGATTGAATGTTTAAATAGTTAATAGCTCTGAACATCTGCTCTTGGTTTTAGCCTTCAGTTTCACCTGTGAAGACTGCATTTTTTGTTAAAAAGGATAAGCCAAGATGAAGATCAGAGAATTGTCAATGGGAGAAAAACAAGCCAATTCTGAAGCAGAGAAAAGAGGGAAAATCAAATCAGAGGCATTGCACAAACATTTTGCATAGCCAATACAAGAATTTGAAATGTCCTGAACAAGAAAGAAACCACTGGTGTACTGAGAAACAGGCACTGAATGAGGTCAACCAAGGAAAACAACAGCAGATAATAGAAACACCGTGAGAGCTGAGAAGAAAAATCCAAAAACAACAGTCATTGACATCACTAATAACGGTATGCGAGTGTATGAATGGATGAATAATCGCTTTGTAGAACCGACAATGTTAAAAGGCACTATATAAGTGCAGAACATTCCATGGCTGCTTCTGGAATAGGCTCACTAATGTTTATCAATCATGTAACTCATGATGGTAGCAGCAGAATCAATTTATAAGTTTACAGGAGCGTTTTGTTTGCCAATTTTCAGAGAAATGCATCCAAATTAATCAGAAGGAACTTACAGCAAGACAATGATCCACAGCACACTGCCAACTCAATAAAGGACTTCGGAAGGTTTTAAACTGGCCAAGTCAATCACCAGACCTTAGCCCAACTTAGTATACATTTCACCTCCTGAAAAGGAGACTGATGGGAGAAAACCCCCGAAACAAACAACAACTGAATGAAGCTCTGGTAAAAGTCTAGAAAAGCATCATCATAGTAGAAACTAACAATTTGGTGATGACAATGAGGTTGATACAGCTTTATGCAGTTATTGCATCCATTATTTACTTTAATTTAATTCAAGACTTATTTGTTCCTATACTTGCCTTATGAGATGGAAATCCTAAACTCATGTCTCGTATCCATTTTTTTTTTTTTTATCTCAATGGCCTTAGTGTATAGCACAAACAATTTAATTAGCCTTGCCATTCTAATAATTTCAGAGCGGACTGTACTACATTTCCATAAGAATTCATTTCAAAACAATAGCCAAGAGGCATATTTAATTTACAGTGAGGGAAAAAAGTATTTGATGCCCTGCTGATTTTGTACGTTTGCCCACTGACAAAGAAATGATCAGTCTATAATTTTAATGGTAGATTATTTGAACAGTGAGAGAAAGAATAACAACAAAAAAAAATCCAGAAAAATGCATGTCAAAAATTTTATAAATTGATTTGCATTTTAATGAAATAAGTATTTGACCCCTCTGAAAAACATGACTTAGTACTTGGTGGCAAATCCCTTGTTGGCAATCACAGAGGTCAGAGGTTTCTTGTAGTTGGCCACCAGGTTTGCACAAATATCAGGAGGGATTTTGTCCCACTCCTCTTTGCAGATCTTCTCCAAGTCATTAAGGTTTCGAGGCTGATGTTTGGCAACTCGGACCTTCAGCTCCCTCCACAGATTTTCTATGGGATTAAGGTCTGGAGACTCTCCAGGACCTTAATGTTTTTCTTGAGCCACTCCTTTGTTGCCTTGGCTGTGCATTTTGGTCATTGTCATGCTGGAATACCCATCCACGACCCATTTTCAATGCCCTGGCTGAGGGAAGGAGGTTCTCACCCAAGATTAATTATAGACTGATTATTTCTTTGTCAGTGGGCAAACAAACAAAATCAGCAGGGGATCAAATACTCCATGTTTGGAGGAGGAGCAATGCTGCCTATGACCCCCAAGAACACCATCCCCACCGTCAAACACGGCGAGTTGAGTTGATACCAAAGAGCTCCACTGTGGTCTCATCTGACCACAACACTTTCACCCAGTTGTCCTTTGAATCATTCAGATGTTCATTGGCAAACTTCAGACAGGCATGCATATGTGCTATCTTGAGCAGGGGGACCTTGCAGGCACTGCAGGATTTCAGTCCTTCATGGCGTAGTGTGTTACCAATTGTTGAGATTGACAGTTCTTTTGAGTTTCTTCCATTTGCGAATAATCGCACCAACTGTTGTCACCTTCTCACCAAGCTGCTTGGCAATGGTCTTCTAGCCCATTCCAGACTTGTGTAGGTCTAAAATCTTGTCCCTGACATCCTTGGAGAGCTCTTTGATCTTGGCCATGGTGGAGAGTTTGGAATCTGATTGATTGATTGCTTCTGTGGACAGGTGTCTTTTATACAGGTAACAAACTGAGATTAGGAGCACTCCCTTTAAGAGTGTGCTCCTAATCTCAGCTCGTCACCTGTATCAAAGACACCTGGGAGCCAGGACAACTTCACCGCATCAAAGGGACGATGGACGGGGACATGTACCGTCAAATCTTGGGTGAGAACCTCCTTCCCTCAGCCAGGGCATTGAAAATTAAAAGTAATTACTAAGTCATTACCATGTACTAAGTCATGTTTTGCAGAGGGGGTCAAATGCTTATTTCCCTCATTAAAATGCAAATCAATTTATAACATTTTTGACAAGCGTTTTTCTGGATTTTTTTGTTCTTATTCTGTCTCTCACTGTTCAAATAAATCTACCATTAAAATTATAGACTGATCATTTCTTTGTCAGTGGGCAAACGCACAAAATCAGCAGGGGATCAAAAACTCACTGTATTTCAGCTTTTATTTACCATCAGATTTTCAGTGGGTCAAACATTTATATACACTTCGTTAGTATTTGGTGGAATTGCCTTTAAATTGATTGAACACTTGAAGTAGCCTTCCACAAGCTTCTCACAATACTTTGCTGCCATTTATTTCTTATTGTACCAATATTTCAGCATTGAACTAGTAATTCTTCACCTAGGAATTTAATGTTTTAAATAAATTTTCTGCCAGTAATTATATATAATCAGCAAAGCCTTTAAAATTAGGTTGATGTCTAAAATTACTGACAGAAAAGTTGTTAGTGTTTAATACTCCAAAGTACCTCTGGTGATGTTTTGATTAATCAGCCAGCTTCCACACAGAAAAGATTTATGAATGCTTAGGTGTAGAATCATATTAGTAGTTCAATGCTGACATCTAGTGGTACAATTAGTAGTTAATTCTATATGCTTCGTCAAAGCAAAGACATCTAATAAAATGTGAAAGTAGTTACTGTAGAAAGAACATTTCTGTTTCTGTACACATTGTACATGCTGGAACTCAAGCCTGCTCCTAATTCTGATTCTAAGAAAATTTTAGTAACCTTAAGTCTTTTGTTTTGTTTGTTTGAAAATAGCTACCATGAATATGTTCATGGTGGGAAACAGGTTACAATGTAGCAAAAAATGTACAAAAGTTTATCCTCATGTATATATACCATCACAATCATAAAGGAGGATATTCACCCGTTAACAGAAATTCAGCAACAGGTGTAGATGATATGGTCCCAGTGATTATCCAAGTAGACAGCAAGGCAACAGCAGAATTAATTTTATGTATTTTTTTTTTTGTACTACACTGATCCCAATCGGTTCACCATTTTTTGAAGACATGAATTTATAATGGGTTTGAGGTCTGTGAAATATGGCATTTTTTGAGCTGTGACAATGAGGCCTCCTTAGCAGAATCTGCTTGCTCATTCCAAGGAATTCCGCAATGCCCTTGTACCCAACTAAAATAACAAAAATCTGGTGCCTCCAAAGGCCACAGTCCATTTAAAATTTCTACAAAAACTGGTTGTTCGTTTTTAAGAGGTGCCAGAGATTGAAAACATTACTCTGAGTCTGTTATTATTAGAGAATTCTGTTGTTGAGAAGTTATAATATGATCCAGTTCCAAAATAACAGCATTTGCTTCTGCAGGGATAGTCTTCCCCCAGGAATAGACGTATGTCTTGGTGATGGACGGTGTCCAGATATATGATTTGATGAGTGATAGATGAGATTGTTCCAAATGTTTCTGCAAAAATATTAGCAATTTTTTTGCTTTGTGGTTAATATTCTTAACTTGAAGTCTGCAATGCTTGCCCATCATACCGCATATGTGATATGATGGCCAAGGAAGACCACCACCCCTCTAACAACCAGGTACTGTCTAACCATGGCTGAAGTGAGGAAAACTCAACGCAGAGTCAACCCACGGAGAACTGCTGGACCAGACAACATTCCTGGCAGAGTGCCCAGAGGATGGGCAGACCAACTGGCGGATGTTCTCATGGACTCAGGGGGATGTTCTCACATCCCCCTGAGTAGCACGGTCATTACATCATGCTTCAAGGCCACCACCAATGTCCCGATGCCAAATAAGTCTTTAGTGTCCTGCCTCAACGACTACAGTCCCGTTGCACTCGCACCAATCATCATGAAGTGCTTCAAGAGGCTCGACAGGAGGCACATCCAGACCCTGCTGCCCCCCTCACTGGACCCCACTGGTGCCAGTAATTGCTGCACACCTATATTAAACAATTTTTTACAAATATATATATATAAACCTGTTTGTGTTTGCAATTGTTGATATCCATGAGAGCAGAGTATTTTTTTGCATTTATTTATTTATTTTTTTTTAAAGATCAAAAGGTTAAACAATAAAGACAAATTTTCACAGCCTCTTCTGCTCATATTTACCAAGGGTGCCAATATTAGTGGAGGGCACTGGATATACATGAAGTACTTATTTAACTGCATATCCTGGATCACTGATCCAAAAAAATAAAAATAAAAAATTCTACTGATAGATCTACTGAACAGGTTAAGTGCCTAGCAAATATCTGGTTAGGTAAAAGTCCAACAAATTAAAATGGATACAATCATACATTTGCCTTTACCTGCAACTAATTTAAATAGATTTTGTCATAGCCCAATATCAATATAAGAGTATCAAAAATAGTTGAATGGTGCCATTGCAAATAAGTAAATGTTATTCTTCTAACATTTGACCATGGTGTTGTTTGAAGATTGAGCAAGAAACTGAGAAAACAGAGCCATGTTTCCTGGTGACCCAATATGCTTTTTAATGTTAAACAATTAATAATAAAGAAATTACACGAGCAATGGAAATATTATATGCTTCAGGCTTACTATATGGGAATTCTGTTACAACTATATATGTCTACTTACCAATGGACTCCTCAAAGGAAAAAATGACCTCCTTTCCTGTTTTAGCTAACTCGTGGATTTTATTTCCAATCCATTTGAAGCCAGGTAGTGTTTCCTGAGATGGTGAAACGTCAAACAGGACAAATGGAACAGGACACAGGCAGCCTTTCAATCGACAAGAGTGCAAAAATTTAACAAATATGAATCAAATCTATAATATATATGTTTTAATTGTGATTTTCTTAGAATAAATGAAATTCAATTAAGGTTTGGATTTCTCTCATAGCTTTTACCTTCTTTTAACTTTACCAAGAATGCTGGAACTGGACTGTTGGAACTGACTGTACACTTAATTGCAATTATATAAGTGCAGATAATTTGAGTGTTTGTCTAACACTCACACAGAAATTATGAGTAGTATACTGAATAATACAATAAAAGCACAAGCGATTCTGAGTAAAGCCCAAAGCAAGGCATTGTGCAAGGTGTTTAATTGACATCAAATATACGTACTGTATATCAAGGGCAAGACGCCTTAGCTGTGGCAGTCAACTATCATATACTGATATAAGACAAATAGAATGGTTATCCTCTCTTACTGACCATAGCCCTCCTTACGGTTTTCACTAACCTCAAAATGGAAGCCCTCCATCTCTGCCATGGTCTTGAGGATTCTAGAGGAGACTGCTGTGGCCAGCATGTACACACACTCAATCTCAGCTGGATCTGGGTGAGTCTCCTTCCAGTTTAATAGCATCCACCAGCCCAGCAAAGCAGCCAGCTCATTCCCAGTAAAAATTTTCCAGCCACATCTGCCCACAAAATTTTTTTTTTTGGAAATATTATTTTATCAAGTCAATAATGACATGATAGCCATGGGAAATTCCTCGACACTTATTTGGGAAGAGGAAGATAAGGTTAAGATTTTATGAAAATGAATCATTTTTTTAAAGTATACAGAATGAGTTTAATCAATGCAGTGGTTTGTGTTTCATTATTTGTGTTAATTACACTCAACATGACATTCATAAAATTCACACTCCAGAATCCAAGTAGACCATATGGTCAAAAGTATGGTGACATCTGACCATCACACCCATGTGGGCCTTCCAAAAACCGTTGCTACAAAATTACAAGCATACTATTGAATACACTGTCTTTGTATGCTGTAGCATTCAATTTCCCATCACTGGAACTAAGAGGCCCGAACCGGTTCCATCTAGGGATGTCACGAGAACCAACACTTCGGTACCAAGTCAGTACCAAGATTCTTAAAACGTGACAGTACTTGTTTTTCCTGCACTACTGTTGGAACCGAGTCTAATGGTAGGTACCATTTTTGCAATTCTTCCGGACCTTATTGGGGCAGCAAATACGCGCAAGTGTTTTAGTCGGTCAACAAGTGGTGAAAAAGAATAATCACTAATAATTATTAGTCACTAATAATTATTCAAATGTTCATTCTTTTAATAAATCTTTTTAGCCTGCCACCATATCAGTGAATTTAAACTTATGCTTGCATTCAGAGTATAAGGTGTGTGTGTGTGTGTGTGTGCGCACGCATTTAGGAGTGTACCTCTACTCGTTGTCAGACAGTGTTTGTATCTAACATACCCCTCATAACCCCCCCCCCCCCAACTCCCTCCTTTGTTTCATAAGGTTCAGATTTTTTTGAACAAACGAGTTAATGTTATAATCTTATAATTTTTTTCAATAAATGTTCCATCAAATATTAATAACGGAATTTCCATGCCTATATATTTTTGGTCTAAAGTAACAAACAAAATACTATATCTATGTATATACTAGTAGATATATCAAGTTACTATGTGTAGGTCTAAAACCAAGAATGACTGACTTGTCACACTGCTCTGCAACAGCCAGGCGATCAGCATCAGGGTCTGTGGCCAGCACAATCCTGGCTCCCTCTCTCTCAGCAAGGTGAAGAGACAGCTCCTGCAAGGAGCAAATAAGACAATAAATGATTTCAACATGACACTATAGCATGTGCTGTAAAAACTACATTTGGTGATAAGGCTTTGGTGATGAAGTAGCCTTATAGTTATACAGTAATAGGACACTGAACATTATAACATTTCTGATTTGGCTATATAATAATTTTTTTGTATTAAAGACAAAACTAAATATTCTGTATATAAAAGTACAGAATGTTATCGTTATTTTATTGGAATGATCATGTATTGAAATGACCATCTTGGGGTTTCTGGCATGAGCTTTAGGGGTGCAGTTAGTATTGTGATCGCTAGTTAAACTGTGATACAGTTTGGTTTAATTGCTTTTAGTTGCACTGACTGGTCCTTGGTTGTTGCTGTTGGTGTATGTACTGTAGATTTAAAAATGGGGATTTAATTGTCATTGACTTCTTGTGGATCACCACATAACTTATTTTTTGTTTGTTTTTTATTTAAACAGACAGGCTGAATATACTAGAGCCTTTTACAGATGTGGATGTGTGAAAATCTTTCCTTGGTTCAAGCTGCATGGTGAAATTCATACTTCTGAATACATTTGTACCCACTGAAACTGTACAGCATTCAGTTATTAACAGACACGACAGTCTTCTTGTTTATCTTATATTGGTTTTGTGTTCTCACCAAAACTGACTCTCCCTCTTCAGGGTTAGGGCAGCTGACAGTCGAAAAGTTTGGATCTGGATCCATCTGCTCTGGTACAGGGATAGGAGGTGGAAAGCCAAATGCCTGAAACGCCTTCTGTACATAGGCATGTCCAACTCCATGAAAAGATGAATGCACAAACTTCAAGGGAGACTGTGTGTTGAGCTGTCTAGAACAAAATAATTACATCTCTAAATAACTACATACTGCATATAAAAAAAAATGTTCTTTCTTTCTTTACAGTACCTGTGGAAGCAGAGAGTACTCAGCTCCTCCATATACCAGCTGCAAATGTCTTTCAGTGGATCAGTCCTTAATGAGCTGCTCTCAGCCAGGTCTTGATTCCAAGACTCATCCCAGGGCTCTGCATTTTGTTCAATACAACGTAGGATCTCCTTATCATGTGGAGAAGAAATCTGAGCACCGTTCTCCCAATATACCTGTAAAGAAAAAAAAAAAAGAAAAAAAGAAAAAAAAGAGAAAAAAAAAGTCATACCTTGACCTTAGGCACACATTTATAACACATGAATATGTATCAAACAAGAGTCTAAGATAGAAGAGTTTATAGCAAAAAAAAAAAAAAAAAAAAAAAGGTTATCCAATGCATTCAATGACTTGGTATTCATTGAGATTACCTTGAGATTATGCATTCAATGGATTACCTTGTATCCATTATCCTCTTTTCTGTTGTGAGAGGCAGTGATCATTACACCTGCGACAGTTCTGCACTTCTTTACAGCATAGGGCTGCAAAGGTTAAATTATTTAATAAGTACAACATAATGAGTAAACTATGCATATTATATGCAATTTAAAAAAACTTATTAAACATAGAATCTTACCACAAATGGGGTAGGCACATATGTTGAAAACAGATAAACTGGAACACCCTTACTAAGCATGACCGCTGCAGTCAAACTTGCAAGTCTACAAACAAAAAGTTGATAAAATTAGGAAAGACAAAATGATGAACACTACCATGTTGTAAATTGTGTATTGTGCATTTTGCAATAATATAGTACATTAATTCCCATCTATCAATGTTGTATGACCACCACATTACCAATCATTTCCATGGAATATTTTGTTCATTGGCTGTCTTAGCTGCATACTATTGTTTCATTGCATTTCATTTGTGTGTGTAATAATGTTGAATGGTTGTCAAGAATGATCTTACAACACCAGCTGGGAATCAGAATAAACAATTATAGTACATTATACCATAATGTTTTCTTTAGTGCTCTGCTGCCCAAAAAGAAAACTTCTGCAGTGTGAGAGATATTCATTAAAAGGCATCACTCACACCCACAGAATCAGCAATTACAGCTTTGACTACAGCATACTGATAACAGAGTACTCACCCAAAGCGCAGTGCTATGCCAATATAATTTCATTTAAAGACAGCGGAAGTCAACTACATTTCATTTGACGTCAGTAATGGACTGGAGTGCAACCAACTGACTTTCAAATTTTCTGTACAGTCCATTACTTAGTTGAGTATTAGGATGGCATTGGGCACATTTTAATATTAATCAGAATCCACATTGATAAGTTTCACTCCCTTGATTTAGTGCCTATTGTCCATTAACAAACTGTTCTCACTGAATTAACGGTAAGACGTGAGTTACTACTAAAATATCACTGTGCATGAAGCCCAAATTAAGTAAATTATAAAATAAATATTTAAAAGACATAATAAGCATATAACACATGCTTTTAATTAATTTTATTTCTAAAACATATTGAATATTGTTTGATTATCCACAATAGCACACAAAATATTTAGAATTTGAATAATGCAAAAAAAAAAAAAAATAATAATAATCTACTGGTTAATCAATTAATCAATCAATGAATAAAAAATGTTTATACATGTGAAACCTTAAATGTGCAAGTGAAAAGATTATGAATGTTGCCTACCGTTCACTGGTGCAGCCACTGCAATCCTGTGCTCGTGTGTCATATCCAACCACCAAACCTCTGCTCCACAGATCAGGGAAACATTTAGCCAAGTATACATACATCCCCTATAATGAAATTGCACAGGTGGTTACTGGCATGTGACAAAGATTTACAGAATACTCAGATTCAGGCTAAAAAAGGAAAAGATTTACCACATTTTGAAAATATAATAATACCAAAAAAATTGAAGTATTCCCACTATTAATCAAATTGAACAAAGAAGAGTGGCTCCCCTTCTTCATCAGAGGATACAGAAAAGCAGACCACAGGGAGGATTCAAAAGAAACATTATGAAACAAAACTCAGTTCATAAACTCTGCAGTGACTCATGTTCCTGAAAATAGAAATTGCTAATTTTATAATGCATTTTTGTCAATCTTAACTTGAAGAGGTCAATCATTCTGGAGGATTATGTATGGAAGTATACAAATCAGACCAAAAACAATCTGAAATAAATAAATAAATAACTAAATTAAACACTCATGTGAAACAATAAGCACACCCCATGGAAATTGTTGGCATATTTTTACATATTTGGACAAGCAAACATTTGGCTGTGGCGCAGGTGGTAGAGCGGGTTGTCCACTAATTGTAGGGTTGGTGGTTCGATTGCCGGCCCGCGTGACTCCACATGCCGAAGTGTCCTTCGGCAAGACACTGAACCCCAAGTTGCTCCCGATGGCAAGCTAGCGCCTTGCATGGCAGGTCTGCTACCATTGGTGTGTGAGTGTGAATGGGTGAATGAGACACAGTATAAAGCTTTGGATAAAAGCGCTATATAAGTGCACATTTACCATTTACCAAATAACACAAAATTGACCGTTTGTAGTAATTTTCACAATTTAAATTAACAAAAAAAAACAAAAAAAACAACCATATCAATCACATAGAAAAAGTAAGTACACTCCAACATTTATCACACCTTCTAATCCATAAAATTAGAATCAGGTGTTCAAGATTGGGTGCAGGTGATTAGAACCTGCTTAGGGAATGAAGGTGGAACCTGGTGGTCATATTTAAAACTCTCATATTTAGTGTCTGGTGTTCCCTTTGCTATTGAGGTGTATGGTGTCATCATGCCAATATCTAAAGAGTTCTTTATGGCCTTCAAATAAAAGGTTGTTGATGCCTATGAGTCTGGCAAGGGATTTAAAAAGATCTCCAAATTATTTAAAATACATAATTCCACAGTAAGGGAAATAATCTACAAATGCTGCAGATCTCAAATGACTGCCAGTTTATCCAGGACTGGCCATCCCAGCAAATTCAGCCCAAAAGCAGACCGTCTGATGCAATAAGTCCCACCCAAGAACCCCAAAATTTCATCATAGGATCTGCTAGCAAGTCTTGCAACTGTTGGTGTCAACGTGCATGCTTCTACACCTCATACCAACTGCGAAGCACAGTGGTGGAAATGTTAAGGTTTGTGGTTGCTTCACTGCCTCAGGGACTGGGCAGCTTGCATTCACTGATTTAACAATGAATTCTGCATCATATCAAAGAGTGCTTGAAGATAATGTGAGGCCGTCTGTCCAAAATGGACATTTCAACAGTATAATGATCCTTAGCACACTAGCAAATCCAACAAGGAATGGCTCAAAAAGAAGAAATGGAGGGTTATGGAATGCCCTAGTGAAAGCCCAGATTTGAATCCCACTGAAATGTTGTGGGGGGATTCGAAATGGACATTATACGCAAGAAAACCGTCAAACATCTTTGAAATTCCACCAAGACTGGTAGACAATTATGCAAAATGCCTACAAGACGTTATTTCTGCTAAAGGGGGCAATACTAGCTTCTAAGGCCAAGGGTGTACCTACATTATTCACAGAAGGAGGTCACATCTATTGCCATTTCTGTTGAATAAATGACTGAAAAAGGTCATTTTCATTGTGGTTTTGTTCAAGTATATCAACTTAGTAATAGGCACTATTTCAAATATGATAAAATGTTTGCTTGTCCAAATATGTCCAAAAAAAAAAAAAAGCCAAAAAAAAATTAAATAAAGAAATAAACTTCACACACACAACCGCAAATAAATAAATAAATAAATAACAAATGTTTTTTTTCTGTCCTGTCTGTTGATGTGTTGTAATGGCATTGTGTGAGTGCATGTGTGTATATATTTAAAAGTTGTGTAACATTTTGTACAGTGAGGGAAAGAAGTATTTGATCCCCTGCTGATTTTGCACGTTTGCCCACTGACAAAGAAATGATCAGTCTATAATTTTAATGGTAGGTTTATTTGAACAGTGAGAGACAGAATAACAAAAAAAATCCAGAAAAACGCATGTCAAAAATGTTATAAATTGATTTGCATTTTAATGAGGGAAATAAGTATTTGACCCCCTCTCAATCAGAAATATTTCTGGCTCCCAGGTGTCTTTTATACAGGTAATGAGCTGAGATTAGGAGCACACTCTTAAAGGGAGTTCTCCTAATCTCAGCATGTTACCTGTATAAAAGACACCTGTCCACAGAAGCAATCTATCAACCAGATTCCAAACTCTCCACCATGTCCAAGACCAAAGAGCTCTCCAAGGATATCAGGGACAAGATTGCCAAGCAGCTTGGTGAGAAGGTGACAACAGTTGGTGTAATTATTCGCAAATGGAAGAAACACAAAAGAACTGTCAATCTCCCTCAGCCTGGGGCTCCATGCAAGATCTCACCTCGTGGAGTTGCAATGATCATGAGAACAGTGAGGAATCAACCCAGAACTACACGGGAGGATCTTGTCAATGATCTCAAGGCAGCTGGGACCATAGTCACCAAGAAAACAATTGGTAACACACTACGCCGTGAAGGACTGAAATCCTGCAGCACCCGCAAGGTCCCCCGCAAGATTCAGAGGACAACTGGTTGAAAGTGTTGTGGTCAGATGAGACCAAAATGGAGCTTTTTGACATCAACTCAACTCACCGTGTTCGGAGGAGGAGGAATGCTGCCTATGACCCCAAGAACACCATCCCCACCGTCAAACATGGAGGTGGAAACATTATGCTTTGGGGGTGTTTTTCTGCTAAGGGGACAGGACAACTTCACCGCATCAAAGGGTCAATGGACGGGGCCATGTACCATCAAATCTTGGATGAGAATCTCCTTCCCTCAGACAGGGCATTGAAAATGGGTAGTGGATGGGTATACCAGCATGACAATGACCAAAATACACGGCCAAGGTAACAAAGGAGGTGCTCAAGAAGCAGCACATTAAGGTCCTGGAGTGGCCTAACCAGTCTCCAGATATTAATCCCATAAAAAAACCTGTGGAGGGAGCTGAAGGTCCTAGTTACTAAATGTCAGCCTCGAAACCTTAATGACTTGGAGAAGATCTGCAAAGAGGAGTGGGACAAAATCCCCCCTGAGATGTGTGTAAACCTGGTGGCCAACTACAAGGTTTGACCTCTGTGATTGCCAACAAGAGTTTTGCCACTAAGTCATGTTTTGCAGAGGGGTCAAATACACATTTCCCCTCATTAAAATGCAAATTAATGTATAACATTTTTGACATGCGTTTTTCTGGATTGACTGATCATTTCTTTGTCAGTGGGCAAACGTACAAAATCAGCAGGGGATCAAATACTTTTTTTCCCCCCTCACTGTATGCTATAGAATTCTATTGTATTGTATGTAATGCATGCCATGTTGCCAAAAATATAGCCAGGTCCATAAATACTTGGACACAGACATATGTTCGTTATTTTAGCTGCCTACCACAGCATGTTGTACGTAAAATTAAGTTATGAATATTAGCTCAAAGTTTGGCTTTCATTTAAGGATGAGTGTAAGTGAAAGGTGTAAATTGTAAGAATTACATCACTTATTATATGTGATACATAAAACAAAACTAATTGGTCATAAATTAAATTGTCATTTTTAATACTTGGCTGCAAAACTCTGCAATCAGTGACTGAAGTCTGGAACCTATAGACATCACCAGAGATTGGGCTTCTTTCTTGTTGATGATCATCCAGGATTTACAGCAGCTGTGTTTAGTTCATGCTTGTTCTTGTGGTGTTTCTCCAGCAAGTGAAATGTTGCTTAATCGGATTCAGGTCAGGTGTTTCACTTGGCCACTGCAGAACATTCAAAGCCTTGGTATGCTTTCAAAGTATGCTACAGGTCCTTGTCCATCTGCACTGTGGAGAGCTGTCGAATGATTTTTTAAGTATTTGGCTAAATCTGAGCATATAATGTAGCCCTATACACTTAAGAATTCATCCTGCTTTATTGGTCAGCAGTCACACCATCAGTGAATACAAGGAAGCCATTCCATAAGCAGCTATACGTGCCCACACCATAAGATGAGGTGGTATGCTATGGATCATGACAAGTTCCTTCCCATCTTCATACTCTTCTCTTACCTCTGGCACCCCATGGGCTCATGCCTACAGCCAAATCTGTGCCAATATTTAGTATAACATTATTGCTAGTGCGATTTTGCATTTAGACAACAGTTCTATAAACAAGAATCTGTAATCATTATTAATATCAAGTAAGTGACATTTGTTTCACAATATGGCCAAATGTTCTGTTTATTTTTGTTAAGCTAGTGGAAATGGATCCCGAAGAAGCCACACTCACTTTAAAGCCCATCAGCTAGCTCGCTAGTTAGAGGACACGGATTTATACATTCTGGTTAAAAGGTATTATTTTCATATTTTAAAAAAAGTTATATTCCATTAAGAATTGTTTGTCTGCTGATGATGTCACCAAGAATAACCGTTTCGAACTAGGAAGTGGAATTGTACATGGTGAACACAGACAAGAGGAGGGATACCCACAATGAAACATCCCAGTACAGTTATAGGAAATATAAGCACTCTTGGACAGCAACCATCTTGGAATCAAATTGTTGGACCAGAACTAACTATTGTATAAAATTATGTATATATAATATAATAATTGAAGCCAAACCTGTGTTGACTGGATGACAGTGAGATCATTAACACGGGAAAATCCGGCTCCCATAGCTGCTCTTAGTCCAGCTGTTCCAAAAGTCAACCGTGAGCACAGTCTCCTCCTGAGTTCTTCTACATGGGTTTCCTGGATCAGGCTTTTAATCTGTGCCTGCGTTGCTGCATTCTAACAGCACCACAAAACAGACAAACACACACACATTTAGTCCTGAAAAAGGCGACTAGAGAATTTTCTTTAGTGTTATTAGTGCTGGGTGATTTTCACAATTAATTCACAAAATTTTAATTAATGTTTTAACACTATTTTCAAAATGTTCTAATCAAAATGGTATGTATTTATATATGCATATTTAAAATTTTTATTTAAACATCCATAAATGCTAGTTAAAAGTTACTAATGCATTGCTTAAAATCAAAATAAAGGGAACGCACAGCCATTTTAACGCAGTCTCCTACAGCCTGTGCTACTCCCAAACACGGCACGCTTAGATTAAAAAAAAAATAATAATAAAAAGACGCCAAGATAAACAGGTAGCACTTGGCTGAGGACTGAGATCATAGCAAAGAATTGTGCAAATATCACTTCAGATGTATGGAATTCTACAGCTCTGAAAAGTCAAATTAACAAGTTTATCTAAATTACAATGCTGCATGACATCCTAAGTGGAATTACATCGTTTTTGACCACAGCATGTTCGACAGACAAAGTGGGAAAATGGACGCCTCCATGTTCGTATTTTGTTAGCAACAAGCTAGGCAGCTAGCTCGGATAAGTTATATATATTTTCTAATACTTTATATAAAAGTAATACTTTACATACAAGTTTTACTTTATTTCTGATACTGTGTGCAACCATGCTGACATCACTCTATAATTGGAGAAGGAATTCGAATTTGAGAAGAATACCCCAAGCTGACTTCTCAGTTGCATTTCATTATTTATTTAATGATTTATTATTCAATGCCACAAGAAAAAGAGGTAATGAACATAGTCACATTATTTACATTAGTGCTGCCAGATTTAAAATTCATTACACAAAATGTAATTATTTGAAAACACCTCATATTTTCACTGCCTTTTTTGTTATTTGGTGTGCCAAGACGTTCCCTACTGTTACATTGGAAGTCTGCTAAATACCCATCTATCTCCCAGTGGATAAAGGACGTGATGTTTTTTCTGAAACTCGAGAAAATAAGATATACGATGAATGGTTGTACTGATAAGTATTTTCATAAATGGCATCCCTTTATTGCATACTTTATGGAGTTACAGACACTACCCACTTAAAGGTTGGCGCCTGATGTTGAATTTTATAATATCTCTATAACCAGCGACAGTTAATGGGTAGCCATGATGAGCCGGAGAGGTGGGTTGTGGGTTCAATTTTGTTTTTCCTTTGTATAAAAATAAAAAAATCTGTGAATATTTACTGCTGGTGCTCATTTTGTTTGTATTTTTGGGAAATGGTGGGGAGGACAGAACAGAAAAGGCGATTTAGATAGGCTTAGCAGTTCAACAGAAATGTTCATCAGAAGGTCAGCAAAAATGTTTAATTAAAAATTAAAAAGCAACGTAGAAATGTAGAAATGTTCAATATAAATGAAACTATAGAAATGTTCATTAGAAATGTTTAGCAGAAACGTATAGCAGAAATGTAGAAATGTTCATCAGAAGTGTTCAGCAGAAATGTTCAATAAAAATGAAATTTAAAAAAAAAAAAAAAGTAACTGCACAATGTATTATTGCTTACATTCCAAAATCTCATTTTGAAAATAAAAAAAACACATTGAATACACAAATTTCTTTCACACATCCCAGTTTTCTATAAGTTTCTAAATCTATTCAAAATAATCTTGGGTAAATACAATGATAAAGCAAATGCATATTTTTTTTCTTTCCAATCCACAAGATACCTGTATATGAAAAGTTCATGAAACACGTGCATCGCTGGATCCTATGCAGTATTTTGTAAGATACTTCTTTAATTTTGTTATTGATACAAAATGTATTTTGCCCAATATTGTATAATATAATGCCATATATTGTGTAATATAGTGCTATATTACCAAATATAGAAGACCAAAAAAAAGCATTTCTTATGACCTTATTGCTACATTGATATTTTAAAACATCACCATTATCAATATAAATATGTAAACAAAAATCATCAATGTTGATTCCCACTGAACCTTAAAAGTAACATGACACTCTTTAGAACTGCATCAAGAACAGTAGCGAAATCTCTTTGGTTGGTAATTGAAATTTTTGAAGAAATTCAGTTTATGACAACAAATACTCATTCAAATTAATCAACTGCTTTACTAAAATAATCCATTAATTGAATCAAGTATGATAGAACAGTGATTTGTTTTTAAATAGTACATCTTTGTTGTTCCATATGAAATAACTGTGTGGTGATAAATTGAGCTTGTGGATCAAATTCCATGCTAACAGGGTTTGTTTATGGAAATTGACCAATTTGACAGGAATTATGCCAACAGAAAAATCACACTTCAACAAAAATGAGAAACTCGCAAGAGTTTTAAATATATAATTAAGAAATACATTCCAAATACTGTTCTAATCCTTCATAAACTATAAACCATTTAATTTTTGAAAGTGCTCCAAAATCTAAGACCTCAAGTCCCCCTTGCTCTTTAGTGCTACAAATTACCTCCTTTTTAAAAAATAATGTGGCTTTTTCCTCCAAACAAAGTCATAAAGTATCTTGTCTAATCCTTAGTCACCTTAGGAGGTATATCTAATGACAACAAAATACACATATCTAGATATTCCTTCTGCATTTGACAATAATACCTTTCCAAATTTTCATAAATCCCTCATTAATAAAGTAAATTGGTTTAAAAAAAAAATTCAATAATTGGGTAAAATTTAATTGGCTCCTTTGCTTTTCATCTTTACAAAATTACTATACCAAGATGTTACTTTTTGTTTAACTGGAATACTTTATATTTCTGTAAAAGAACATTCTTTAAGAGGAAACGACACAGATTTGCAGTTCATGACATGAAATGTGGTCCCCATTTACTCAGTCAATTAAGAAGGGTTCACCAAGGTGTGTTCGAGTGTCATCTACAACAAATGGTGCAAAAAATAAATAAATAAATAAATAAATAACATTTGATATCCTTTCATCACTTATATTTAACAGAACCATTGTTTGCTATAGATGCTGCTATTTTTACACATTTACATTTTTCAAAGTGCATTATAATAAACTAACTGTTCTATTGTATTATGTAAACACACACACAAACAACAAAACTGTAATTGTGAATCATTCATAAATGTAGACAAAAATCAAGATTTTGTTCTTTTAATTTTATATTGCCCAGCCCAAGTGTCATCACTGAATCTTATTTCCTTTTTAAACCTGGTAATGTCATGGCAAACAATCTTTTCAGCCTAACAAAAAACTTCAGAGACAGAGGGTTAGTAGATGTCAAAAAATCATTAAACTTTATTGAAACAATAAAGTGACAGTCTGCAGAAAGTCTGAATTATACAAACACAATCATGTCTTTATATACATGTTCAGATCATGTCGGGGGTTAACAAAAAGTAACTGTTTACATTTCTTCACTCATACAGTGGGGAGCCAAGAGATTTTACATTCCTGTTGTATATTAAAAGGCTTCCTGAACAGTGTCTGCTTTTTGCAGAAGGGCAGTAATGCTGAGACTATGCACGGACTGTACAATATAAATGTCATTGCAAAGCTGAGGCCAACTAAACATTTTACACAGGCCAAACAACAACCCAAATCTAATATCAAGACATCCAATGCATCGTTCATATATAATCTTAAGGAATGAGACCAGATGTGTGTGATTAGTCTCTATAACAGCAGAAAAACAGGTACTAGAACCTGCAAGGGAGCATCAAAAGAAACTAATGAGAGAATAACTGGATGGAGCTTAGTGTTGTCATGATATTGGAATTTCCTACATCGATACTGTGAAATATTTTTCCTTATTTTCCATGATTATGACTCAATCATTTAAGATCAGTTCAATGTGAGTTTTGCTTACTTATGTTCCCATGAAGTTTTGAGGTTTCTGTCCTTGAGTATGTTTTTTGTCAAGGAGTTTTATCTTTTGTCTTGTGTTTTTCTCTCATGTTTTTCTTAACTGACCTTGGGTATGTTGCTTTCATGTACAAAAGCCAACTGCATCCAACTTATGTGTAGACTAATTTTGAGACTACGAAACTCTGTAGTGCCCAGGGTGTCTCTGCGAGCATAATAAAACATCTCTTTGACTATACCCTGGCTCTTGGTCTCCAGATTCTCCAAACAACTTCTGGTGAAGCTGAAGCATTTTAAATCATCCAGAAAAGATTTACATCAATACAATACCTTGAAAAATTTTGATATATACGATTCCATTTCCGATACCACCGGGAAAACTTGCCACAACATTAAGGGCATAAAATTGCAGATTTTTTGTTTTATAAAAGATTAATAAAATCAGGCTACAGCATGACACCAATGCATATTTTTACATTCATGAAAACATCTTGAGGTAGTGCACTTGTTCAAATGCCTCTGAGATTGTCACACAATCAAAAGGCAAAGGAGTACAAGTAAATAAAACAGAAAACAGTGCAATCTTGTGTATTTTCAAGTAAAAATTTGTATCTTTCGCACACATCCCACACCATGTCAACAGCTGTTAAGTCCAAAAGCCACTAAAGTGCAGGTAAAAACAAAAGCAGTGAAATCTTGTGAATTTTCAAGTAACAAATGAGTAAAAAATCAAATGGAAATTACTAATTCTCATATATACAGACATTCTCTACAGAGATGAGCGAGAATGACACCAATTACCATGACACCAACTATCAAACTTGTAACAGGACAACACACTTATCGACAACAGTTTACTGGGCCATCTTGTTTAATGCTTCAGTGATGTTGAAATCGGAGCTGTTACCAACCGTGTCATCCTTCAGGTGCTTTGCTAAATTAGGGGTGTTAGCACCTTTTGTTAGCATTGCTCTATAGCAACATTTGCATATTGGCTTACTTGTGTCCTTTGGCGTTCCATGTTCATTTTCCTCAAATCCGAAATATTTCCAAATAACGCTCCTGCTGTTTTCTCTATCCACCAAATCCGGTTGCAGAGGTTATGCACTTGCCATCTTTCTAATGCCATAACAATTCTATGGGAAGCCAAACAACTCAAAAGCTGGCCCAAACTGAGCTACTCCGAAGAACCGCACAGTGCAGACCAAATACCTGCGAGACTCAATACTAGCTAGCGTGGCGCTAACCACTGAAGAGAGCAGCGCTGACCAATTGACATAAGTGACCCACTGCACAGCATGGAGCAGATGGGTTTTAACCATGCTGTGCAGACCATTTTGCCCTCCCAGCGCGAGCGACAACAACTGAGCGTCCCACTGAGCCACGCAGCACAAATTCATTTGAATTCTTCCCCAAATTTCTCCTATAAAATACTACAGAGATCAACAGTTCCTATAACAAATGGCGAACAGGGCTAGGAGAATATTCTAAACTACTTCAAATAGTCCCAAAAATCTTAACAGAATTGATGGAGCCCTTGAAAGAAAAAATAAAAGACACAGCACAAAAGGGTTTACAAGCAGAAGTCTTACTGAAGTGTTTATCCAATTTTTTTTTTAAATAAATAAATAAAAAATGCAGGAACATGTAACTGTAAGCCTATTTGCATGGCTGTAAGTAATCAAATGATTATCTATTTAGCATCCCAGTTTATTTTGCGCTGTGCTGATCAGTGGGTCATTGGATCCAGATTCGAACATAATTACAGATTTAACCTTCCAATTTCATTTTCAGGGCAATAAGCCCACCCAGGAAGCAGACAAAGAGTTTAATTCAGAATGTGTACAATATATGTGAGCATATGCTCCTGAATAGAACATACTGTATTTATTGTATTTAATTCAATCACAGTGTGGTAAATCGTCAATTTCAGACAACGACAAGCGTTTTGAGTCATTTGGGCCACAGAAGATTTAGTACGAGGCACTGTGATTCAATGTCCAAACATCCAATTAAGGTCAATAATAGATGGAAATGTCCTTTTTAATCATATGATGTAGGAGTTACTTTATAGTTTTATTTAGTTTCTCTGAACACCAAAATTAATATCAGTAGCACAACATGCAAGTTCTTTTTAGCTTTAAAAAGGAAAGACATTTACTGTGTGAAATTCAACTTTCCTAAGGCCTGCATAATATCACCATAGACAAAATATAACTATCAAATATTAAAATATCTGTGCTCAACACATGCTTTAATTAGATTTTTAATAATCCTCTTGTCTTAAACTTCTCTAGCAGGTTTAAAAAATCCTGAGTTAATCCAAGGACTCAACAGTCGAGTTTAAGATAACACTTAAGAGACATTTTTTCTGGTTGAAAAAAATATGCTACATTTCATACAGACTGTGCAACTGCTCTGAAAGAAACATGGAGGTTTTCACACAATATCATCCACACACTTCACATGCATTCACCCCTTACGTCTGGGCTAAAATAACTTATAGAATGAAAGATGCAGACAGACCTAGTACACTCCAGACACACCGGTGCTGTCACTTCATTAATTTCATATGAGCATGTGATTGATGACTTGTGAAATGCTGTTTTCTCAAGAAGCCCTTATGCAATAGCTTATAATTTGTACTTGCAGTTTGCAATGCTTTACGACCAAAACCTAGATAGTGCATTCAGTGTGCACTTGCAATGCCTTGAACCCCAAAAGTGCTGCTGCAAATGTACTCCCCAGCAGCAGAATTTAGACTGCAGACTAATGTAAATGTCTGCCTCATAGCCTCCATGTGCATATAAATTATAGCTTGTTTTGTTTAATTTGAAATTCAACTTTGCAGGTAGGTGGATATGTAGAAGCAGAACTTTACATTTCAGTGATCGGCTGCCACCTTCAAATCAATGTACAGCATTTTATTTGAATGAATCACAAAGAAAAAAAAGTATTCCAGCCTTCCGAATTCATAAGCAGAGCTTCCACTGCAACGATCCAACAGCCAGAAGCCATATAAAAATACTGACCACTGATGACAAAGCACATTAATAGAAAGTGACTAGGGTTCATATACTAAATTAGCAAGACTGCCCTTTAGATCGCCGTGTGAAGTCTATACGATATAATTCAGTTGAAATTGAATTTAATTCATCATTATGAAGATGAAGCTGGATTGGTTGTATTGCAAGTATGTAAACAAAGGTAATAAAAAAATATATATGAGCCTTAGTCTCATACACACAGACAATTTACTTTTATGTACAATACAGAAAATACTGTAGGCAGCACAGTTCAATATACAGTTCTACTATTTGTATTATGCACAAAACAATGTTTGCATTTCTATATTTTATTCTGATTTTACTGCTTTGCTGTTGGAGCTCTGAAACGTCATATTTTCGCGCACCGTTATACCAGTTATACCATGTAAACCCTATAAACTGTGATGTGACGATCAATTTTAATCTTTCCGAAGTTTTCCTTTAAAGGGAACTTAAACTATGACACGGTACAGTGTATAGATCACAGAACCACCACTAAGTCTGACCCAAAGCCCATATCGAATTTAACTAATGGAGAGAAGAAAAAAAAGTATCTAATACAAATCAACACTAACCTTATCCCAGCTGATCCACTGATTTACCAGCGTGTCCAAAGTGGCATCTCCAGTGCTCACTAGACCATTGGCGTTAGCGTCGAGGTCTTTATTTGCCAACATGCTGACTAAAAACACAATTAGGCACCGAAACGTGGTCTTCCCAATAACTCTTGGACTGGATGTTAATTTACCCCGTACAAGCGCTAGATGGGTTCAGCGGTTCAAAATCCGTTAGGTAAACATTCCGACACTGTATATCTGACAAGCTTGAATATTTTAGCTGAAATTAAATACAGAACCAGCAGTGCGAGATTCTCGAGTAATATCGCGAGACGACTTGACGAGAAGGCTCCGGTTCGTTTAGCCCTCGACCAAATGCGGCAGACGTTCTCTATAAACCCTTCTCACAATGACGTCAGAAAGCTTCCGCCTTTCCGCAAAGCAGTGTATATATACTTCCGTTTTATCTTACGTTGCCATAGTACCATGCCTGGCACAAATAACATTCCACGGTTTTTGACAACAAAATAGCTTTCTTGCTGCTAAAATTAAACATTCTGGAGGGAGAACAATCATATATAAAATTCACCAGTGTATATATCCTACTAGATGAAGTAGAATCTGTGTGTGCTAAAGTGCCAATTACCTTAGCATAGCTTATGGCCTTAGTGTGTTCAAAGCAAAATAATTATAATGAAACACACTCACTTTTTGTTGCAATCGAGCTAAGTCCCAGTGTAGCTCCTATCTCAGCGTCATCATCAGGGTGTTATTCGCTATATGTTGAGGGTAACCGGGAGCCGGACAGCAGCTCTTTGGCTATGGCCTCTGTGTTTTCTGGGTGAAGTGTCCGGCTTGGTGCTGCTAGTTCCCGGCACCGAAGCAGCAACAAGCCGGACACTTCATCCAAGATAGGATCCACACTGGGATTTTGCTTGATAGCAACAAAAAGTGAGTGTTTCATTAATATTTATTTTATTTATTTATATATTTATTAAGATTAAAATTAAGATTCTAAGGTAATATGTTACTGACTTTTATCTAACAATACACAATCTATAGCTAACATCAGTAATATGGAAACACGATTGGAACAAGAGATTCTGGCCTGTATTATAGTAAATTAATCAAGAATAAGGACTTAAAAGACTTTCTATTTGCAGCTGGTCTAGTAAATTTGGCACACTGGGTAGGGTCTAAGGAACATTCAGACCAAATTTGGGCAAAGTGAAGCGGCCAAACAAGAAGTGAGGTTATATCTCAGAAATATCTTTGTGCACTAACACAAAACCTGGTAGTCAACTTCAGGACCATGCCCTGAGGCTATATTGCAGATTTCATGACAGGGCCACTTACTGGTCAAAAGTTACAACAGCATGCCAAAAATGCTTACATCTAAGTGCCATTTTGCTACTCCTCTACCAAATTTTGTCTTCACCAAATTTGGCTCATTGCATCTTGAGACCTGTTTAAACAAAACTTATCAAAGGAATTTTGGTATTCAAAACCATTTTCCTGTAACTCACTGGCAAATGCAAAAAGCTACCTGTATCTTACCTATCATCACAGAACATATAATATATTCAAGATCCATGCCCTGAATGGATGTAACCAATGAATGTAACCAAAGAAGGTTTGTGACTATCCCACCTTGTGATCTAGAATTGCAACAACTTTCATTTTTTCCTTTATATCATTTGTAGAATTTGTGCAAAATTCACAGTTCTTTTTTTCCTATTCCCTGGAATATGCTGAAGTGACCAGCTCCTGTTGACCATCTTTTTTCTCTTTTACAAATTATGCCCAATCAACACCAAATTTGGCATACATCAACTTCAGGCCAACGTGGACAAAAGTTTTGTGTAATGTATGCTTGGCTCGCTGAAAATTCTGCTTATAGCTTTAATTTTTTGTATTATTATTATTTTTATCTTATTGTCCCACTGATAAGTTTAAGAACCTTTAATACTTTATGAATTGTCATCTTCAAAATATTTTTAGTGTACTTATATTAATGTTTGTCTGTTTAAAACTGTAGGTTTGGTGCAATTGCTTTTCTCCACCACTGATTTGATGAGCCAGATTTTTTTTCCTTTAGTGTGAAATGTATCTAGATATCATTATGGCTGTATGTGGATGATCTACACTCCGATGTGACAGAGCTCATGCTTGTGAAGAAATTTAGCCCTGCATGGGATAGGAAGATAGGCTCCTCACTCGGTATGTTTACATCAACTTTCAGCTGTGGGTCAATATTTTTATGAGTTATTTATTTTCACCAAACAGTGACATGGGAGATTAAGTTGACAATTAAAGGCGATATTAATTTACAATTTACACTGGATAGCTACCCTTTAGCAATCAGTGTTAGGTCATGACTGTTTCCTGTGACTGTGTTTATTACCGCATGCTACTGTACTAAATAGGGTGTAAATATAGCATGGCACCTACTCATAAGCTATAGTGTTATACTATTTAGAATGGTTGGACAAGGTTTGGGATGTAACCACAGATAGGGCTTTTGTGTAGCAGTTGAACCCTCTAGCCAGTTAACTAACAGTTTATGCAAAATCGTTTTCACCACAAATGTATTAGCATAGCAGGATATGGTTTAGAATGCAGCCTGTAAATATACGACTTTGTTTGGTCCTTTTTTTCTGGATCCAGATGTCCAGAATGAGCCTGAAGTGGTTCATCCTTCACCAGCACATCAGCAGACCTATTACACCATCACAGTATCAACCAGTCAGGTATGTATGAGTGAATAGTATACAAACATGACTACCAACATGTTATGAAGTGGTTTGGGTCCACAAGTCTGAGATGAGACATTATATATGTCTGCTGTATGCTGAGCCAGGGTGCATGCTTTAGTAAAAACAACAAAAAACAACAAAATATATGATTATTTATAGTGATCATTTTACACCCAAATAAATCATGCTAATTTATTAATAGCCAGTCCTGTTTTAAAACGATTTTCAAAAGTTTACTTTTTTGGAAATATAAGCATCTTTTTAAAATATTTAGTGTAGAATAATATATTTGATGCCACCCTTGAGAAGCTAAATTATTCCATATTGTGTGTTTTCTTTTTTAGTAAAAGTTGACGTGGGCAAAATTTTTATTCTTTTGAAAATTGCAAATTGAGTGCACAAAGAGTAAATATTGAATTTTAGGATTTCTTGACCTAACCCATACACTCAATTGGGTACATTGTGAACCCAATGTAATGGATAAGCTTACCAAGCTAGATGTAAATCCATTTAAGAAAGTGTAGTTCAGTCCCCATTAAATAAATTGAAGCACTTTGGCATGTGGATGTGTTATGCAAGCATATTACAGACTCAATGAGAGTATTGATGGTGTATGTTTTACTGTCCATCAAGATCCCGTTATTGAATTTCAATGGCAATGGGAGATTGCATGGCTATAGTTGTGAATTCTATAATATAAGGCATTATATGCCGTGGGCTGCAAATCATAACCCAGTTTCACTTGGGCCACATTACAATTAATTCAGCTAATTTAGAGCCTGCCAGAGCATGCCAGCTGGCCAAGGCCGATTAAGTTACATTTTCAGATGCTGCTAATGCCAGAGCTGAATCTAGCGGTTCAACTCCCAAATCAATATCAGCCTGGTAAAACTTCCCAAACACTGCTGTAGACATAGCATCCTTCATCCAGTTGATGAAGGATGCTATGTTGATGTTGATGAGTTTCTGTTCTGTTGATGAGCTTCCACACTGTGCTGTCTCAAGTCCAGATTTAATGACTTCATCTGTGCTGCCAGCTCATTCACATGAGTGCATTTTAAGAATCTGTATGTTCATAGTGTAATATGATACACAAATTTATTATTGCACATATTTCTGTCATTAGGTGAAGCTGGTATGGTAATTCATAGCTGGTGTGTGGTAGTTAATTGAACTGCAGTTTGGTGTGTTCTTTGGTGCTGTTAATGACATTTTACTGCAATAAAATAACCTAAATTAGCAATATTCTGAAACAGTTTTTGCTTTAACTATGGAAAAGATGATTAGTCCTTAAAATTCATGCTACCCCTAGTAGAGACCAGCTCTTAAAATTGTGAAACACTTTCTTATTTACCTAATTGATTAGTTGTATCCTATTTATTAATGATTGGATCCATCCTATCCAGGCAGACAGAAGGTTATACATATAATGTACACAGCATAACACAAGACAGGACATGAGAACTCCCCGATCACTGTTCAAACCAACTGTAGACTGTCTCTTTATATATCTATATATACTTATATTGTCAATCCATACAGGTATCTTTGTATTTTTTTACTGCAAAATAGTGCACCAATGGTGAGTAGACAAAACTGTTCAGTGTACTGCTGTCCGATACGGGCTTCCACAAACATAGCAGCCCTTTTTGAAGCCAAGTTTGAAGAAAAATCACCCACTTTTGTTCTCTCTGCTCACCCTTCCTAAAATGTAAGAGTCTTCTCAAAATTGTCATTGTCTTGCTGTCTACCTCTCTGCATTGATTTTGTAGCGGAGGACAAAATAGGCAATAAGACGCAGGGAGACAAAGAAGATGCCCAGCACAATGAAGTCTAGATACAACTCAGCGTTTTCGACATCTAGCTCCTTCAAAATGGCCTTGGATTTTTGGAAGTGGCATGTCTCATCTTTGTCACAGTGTAGGTCCTCACGGTCCAGCCCATAGATGGACAAGATAACTCCTTCAAAACCATACCTGAAAACCATAGAATGACTGCATTAGACAACTGCCACATTAGAAGAATGATTGCATTAAAAGGCATTATTTTTGCTTGAAGAAAAAGTAAATTTATACTGCATAAACAATTTACTTTCCAATGATTATAAGCAAAATCAAACAGCCATCCCATTTCCCACACACGCACAATACTGGTTTGTAGTAAACATCACCTTAATACACTATTTTCTATTACCAAAATTATTAGTGTGCTTGACAATGTATTTTAAGATAATTATAAGCCCACCTACATCACTTCTCAATTTTTAAATATTCTTAATAAAGGCAATGTATAAAAAAAAGTTCCCAAGGTTAAGTGCAACACTTTTTACCTGACATAGGAAATGTAAGATATCCACTGGAGGTATTTTGGGATGGTGTCAAAACTGACAAAAAAGCCTGAAAATAGCAGCACAGGTATGGCAGTCACTGGCCCTACAAAAGTGGCCACCTAAGAAATAGAATATCACAAAAGAAAAGAAAACAGTAAAGTCAGTAATTACATTAAAACATAATGAGAAGTAGTATATAAAAGAAAATCCCAATGTAGTATCACCTGCAATGATGTAGATGCCGCCCCAATCAAAAGACCCAAAGACTGTGCCACTAATGACGTCAGCGTACCCAAAGCCAAGAAGAGGATGAACCTAACAGCGTCTGATGGTTGAGAGGTCATCCAATAAACAATGCTGCAATATGTCACTGGGAATACAATCTATAAGCCAGAATCAGTTAAATCAATTATAGTTACATTCCATTTTTTAAAGAATTTACAGTGTTTTAGTACTCAACATTTAAGCGACAAAACATTCAATCTCATAACTGGCTCATAACTCTTTAACAAATGGAAGTATTTAAAATCTGGTTTTAGCCATTTGCACTTTTTGCCTGCTCAGGGCAACAATTAAACATTTCATTGTTTTAGGCATGTTACACTATTAGACTGATGTATCAAAAATATTTTAACCTAGAAATTTGAAGGATCTGAATAGATTCTGTATGGAGGAATGGTCTCATATCCCTTGCCATGTATTCTCCAACCTTATCAGGCATTATAGGAGAAAATTCAGAGCTATTATCTTGGCAAAGGGAGGTAGCACAAAGTGTTAGTGTGGCAATAATTGTTGCACACCTGCACACCTATATATATATATATATAATTATTATTTATTTTATTTTTTTGTATAAACCTGTGTTTTATTTGCAATTGTTTGGTATCCATGAGAGCAGAGTATTTTTGTGAATTGTGTTGAACAAAAGATCAAAAGATTAAACAATAAAGACAATTTTCACAGCCTTCTTTGCTCATATGTACCACGGGTGCCAATATTAGTAGAGGGCAGTGTAAATGATAACAATAAAACGTGTACAAGCTCAACTATGACAAAGGATTCAATGTGAAAAAGCTTATATTCACAGTTGTTGCAACCATTAGTGAAAATTAGTTTTAGAGAAAAAGCTTAGGGAGCACAGCCTGCTTATATAATGCTACTGCTGGATCCTAAATTAGGAGCACTATTCTCTGACCTGACTAAATCCCCTCTTAGCTTATGAAACATATTAGTGCCATCAAAGCTTCAACCTGTTCACTGTTTTCATTCTTATGGTACCATGAAAATGTGATCTTTAACTATCCTTTTAATAAAAGTGTGAAATACATTCTTATAGCTATCATTTGATCACTATAAGACATTTCATATGATAATATACTGTAAGACAGGTTACCTGGAATGGGACATCAGCCATAGTCTTTGCTAGGTAGTATGCCTTCAGACTGTACCAGTAATTTAAGTGTTCTCTCAAAAAGACACCCATCTCAAGAGGAACTAGAATTGAAAATACAAATTAAAATATATCAACTAATGTTTCTTGATATACGAATGAGAATGAGAATATATATTAGACTGTTAAGCACATAATTATGTAGCTTGAGAAAATGCAAGAGATCTGATGACACATTATATATTACTATCAGATAAAATTACTCATGATACAAAACTATCCATGCTTTCATGTTTTCAGTCATGCAAGTAATTAGAAAGATACAGTAGATACTCTAGATGGTATATAAAGGTAAATAGATATTTAATAAAAAGACAGGTGATCCACTCACAGGTAAGCACAGTAGGCATCAGAGCAGCAAACATGAGGAAGAGCATAGAGAAAAAAAGGAAACCAGAGTTGCTGAGGACTTTCTTGGCCTCATTTCCAATGCCGAGGTACAGAAGCCCTATCAGGAACCCAATTCCAATATGAGAGGTGATGCGCAGGTGGGTCAACACCTAGTCAAAAAATAAGTAACACTATACTATTTTATTATTCATTATGCAAGGATGCATAATAATGCAAGGATAGGGCACAGAATTAAAAATAATCCCAAACGTCAACATTCTCACTGTACATTCACGGTGCTAATTATGATATTAAGCAATGTATGTTAATATATAATATATGCTATATTTGTAGATAGGGCCAAGAGTAGTCTTAGTAACAGGGTCAACAAAATGTGATCTTGTACCGCTGATTATCATACATTTGCTAAATCTATACCTCATAATTACAGTACTTCATTCTAATTTCTACTAATTTGGAACTCATTTCATAACAACTTTTCACAACCAGCTACCTATTGTAGTGCAAGTTGCCATTAATATTTGGATAACATCAAACAGTATAGGGGACTCTCAGACTCTATTTAGGTTGGATGCAGCCATATTATTATTCATGGCAGCCCCTAAAACATATAGTCAATTAATTGATTGAGCCTGTTCGTCACATACCTGTTCGGTATCTGATTTCTTCTGTTTTTGTGTATATTGCATACTAATATTGTTTCAGAAATGAAAACAAAAACTAAGATAAAACAAAGGCAACCTGAGTAAAGACAAAATACAGTTTATAAATGATAATGTTATTTATTCAAGCAAAAAATTTATCCAATAGCAACTGGGCCTGTGTGAAAATGTATTTAGCCCCCATAGTTACGAATTCCCCAAATCTATGAAACTGCATTCATAATGGGGTTCAGCTGGAATAGATGCAACCAGGCCTGATCACTGCAAACCCTGTTCAATCAAGTCAAAGCTTAAATACGCCTTTTTCAACAGCATGAATTTGGTTAAAAGTTTAGGCTTACCCAGTAACACACTACGCCAAGGTTGTAAAAAGTTAAAGAAATGATATGGAAGAAGGTAATTGAAATACATCAGTCAAGGGAAGAGTTATAAAGCTATTTCAAAGGCTCTGGGACTCCAAAGAACCACAGTGAGAGCCATTAACTCCAAATGGAAAAACTTGAGTAGTAACCTTCCCAGAAGTGGCCGACCGTAAAAAAAATTCCTCCAAATGCACAGCAACTCTCTTTCATCAATAAAGTTCACTGTTCATGACTCAACTATCAGAAAGACACTGGGCAAAAATGGCAAATTCTATTACTCATTTATAACAATGGGCAAGCCCAAGGAATATAGCTATGGTGTGTGCCAAAAGGTTGTTGAGCTTCACAAAATGAGAAGTGGCTAAAAGGAAATAGCACAAGCATTGAAAATACTAATTTCCACCATCAGGGCAATGATTAAGAAATTCCAGTCAAGTGGAAATGTTATGAATCAACCTGGAAGAGAATGTGTGTCTGGATTGTCTCAACGCACTGTGAAGAGAATGGCTCGAGTGGCCAAAAGATTAATCCTCACTTAATGATTACGCCTCCATCTTATGCTGGCCGAGGTCATGCTGGGCATAAAAGGTAACGCTGACATAAACAGTAAACTGAAAAAAATTATTTTTTTGACTCTGGGTATTATGCTAATGCTAGCGACATCACATTACATGTGTTTGATGTTATGTGTCATCGACTGGGTAATGGCTTATACTTCTGGTTAGTAAAAAAAAATGCTAGTGTTCCATTTCAGACTATACTATCCTTCTAAAATTCATCCACTAGAAAGTAGAGTACACTGTGCATAATGTAAGTGCATAGTACGTCATTTGGATCACTTTGGTCTCGGTCTGTACTCTCCAATGTGTGTTTTCAGAACAGAAGTAAGGCAATGAGTAAATATGCCCTGTGCCATACACAGACCAAATAATCGATAATGAGATTCATAGACAACGATTTTCATAAACAATTATTATACATTTTATTGATTAATTGTTGCAGCTCTAGTATTCACCCATTGGAAGGCACTTGTAAAGGAATCATAAAGGAAATTTAACTGTTGGGCAGAACTTATATATTTAAATTTTGAAACACCTGGCTGTTAGACATGTTGTCAAAATGCAAATTATATAGGCTAACTTCAGGGACATTTTTATTGTATATTTAATAATTTATTGCATATTTGAGTTTACAGCTCTGTGCACTGTGCTCATGTTCATTAGAGCTTTGTTTCTGGACTGAACTTTTTTAATTTAATCAACTTACTTGATCTATTAGACAGCACATTAGATGATAATACATGTGATGATTTCATAAAATATTCCTTGATCAAACATGGTGTTACTAAATCTGTGTAAATCTATGCAATGATCAGCAGTTTTGTTTACCGAATCCCTCATGATGCTGAGGAAAGTTCTTTTAAAGAGGATACAGAACTGCGTCTGACAACTGGCAGAGAAACTGTGACATCCTTCTATGGAAGAGTAGTCCTAGAAAAGATAAAGTTCTTATTTAAGTGAGCTTATATTAGCCTATTGGTTGAATAATACCTCTTTTCATTTCTAAACTGAAGTATTTTGTATTACATTTTGTAGGATATAAAGCATTGTCTGTGATTGTACCTCAGAAGGTTTATGCCAAAAGAAGGATTTAAGAGTCCCATCACCATTCATCTCACTTTTGTAATCTTTCTCACACTTCCCCTCATTAACAGCTTTTACCAACCGAGTCATGTGGTCACCATAGTCTCCAGAGGCCACTTCCATTACTGAGGGGACAAAAAAAATGAATATATACTTTCAGAAACATGTGGAACACACACAACATGCACTATTTACAATATAAAGCATACATAATAGGGTGTCTGCTCCATTTTGTGCAACACAACAATTCCAAAAAATCTGAAACAATACAAGTAGTGTTACCATGCAAGATTTATAATTGAGTTCTAGAGAAGCAAAGTGCGCAGAGTAGAGGTGTAAGAGGCAGAGTAAGTTTTTTTTTTTTTCTTTTATAATGTGGGGTTGGTATTTTAGGTGTTTGTTAAGTGCTCACAGAAGGGACAGTTAGTTTGAAGGATCTGGAAAGGGACCTTGAGCCACGTTGAGTAGGCGCTACTAAGCATTGGTCATTAACCGATCGCAGATTGCGTGAGGATACATAAGCCTTAAGGAGATTCTGTTATGAGTATGCATATAAGGATAATCATCATTTATATCTACTCATATAAATTTGATTTTTAACAGCAACAATGAGTTTCTTACTGAAATCAGCAGGGTTGTGATATGTAGGGCAGTTGAGTCCGTGTTCCCTTAGATAGGGAATTAGGTTCGATACTTTCCCCTGGTAGATGCACTGGCCTTGGCTCAGAACATAAAGCTGTAAAATAATTAAAATACAGCTGTAAAATAGTGAGGAAAAGATTGTTTTCTATGTTATCTTTGCATTAGAATGTTCACTTAAGGAAAATGGCAGATCCTGGCATGGGTAAGATGGGAGGCCACCGAGACTGGAATTGTTCTGGGGGCGGCTTAGGGCACCCACACAAAAAATGTCAGATACAGACATAAATCTACAGTCACTATTCTGTTGCTCATGGGCATGTCAGTGATGTCATGTCACCATATCAGGCATTTAACTTTGTCAGAATGGACATCTTGTAATGCATTACTTGTTGTCCCCCACCCCAGAACTGCCAATCCTGAAGAAATGGTGAAGGGTTTAACTAAAATATGGATTCTTTGGGTTTTTTTTATTATCAATTAACATAATGTAATTATATTATGTTATTACAATCTCACTTCAACACAGCATAATATAGCTTACTTTGTCAAAGAGCTCAAAGACTTTGGCACTGGGCTGGTGAATGGTGCAGATAACTGTTCGGCCTCCTTGAGCCAGAGCTTTCATCAGTGAGACCACCTGGAAACAGGAGGCGCTATCCAGTCCACTGGAAAAAAAAGCAAAGTCTAAAAAGTCAGATTAGCTCTTCCGTCCCCCATTGTCTATTTTTTCCACTGAAACTGTGACAGTTTAACTTGTACATTGTAAACTGTACATATAGAATACATTTACGCATGTACCCATAAAAATACACATTGGTGAAACATTAAAGGAAAAATCTTAGCAGAGATACTTTGGAATTTTATTTTTTGAAGAGATTTGTGTTTGAGATCAGTAGATTAATTTGAGATGATAGACCAGAATTTCAGCTTGCATTTCCTGATATTTCCATCTAGATGTGTTAAACAACTTAGAACGTGGCACCTTGGTGGCAGACCAGCCATTTTTAGGTGAAATGCATACTCAACTGGGTTATAGTCTGGCGATTGACTTGTCCAGCCTAAAACCTTCCATTTTTTCCCCCTGGTGAAGTTCTTTGATGTGCTGGCAGTGTGTTTTAGGTCACTGTTTTATGGCATGATTAAATTTTTATTAAATTAGATTAGATTGGATGCACTTTTAGGTAAACTGGCAGACAGAATGTTTCTGTAGATTTCTGAATTCACTTTGGCCTTTCTATCCTTTCGTAGAGGTTAATCTTGTTTCCAGAACTTTTGTGGCTCATTTCTATACTTCTTTGCGAATTCCAATCAGGCTTTCTGATTCTTACTGCTGATGAGTGGTTTGCACCTTGTGGCCTCTATATTTCTGCTCTTGAAGTCTTCTTTTGAATGGTGGATTGAGAAACCGTCACCCCTGTTCTGTGGAGGTTGCTGGTGATACAACTGACTGTTGTTTTGGGTTTTTTCTTCACAGCTCTCACACTGCAACTGCTGTCGCTTTCCTTTGTTGACCTGCTCAGTGTCTGGTTGTTAGTATACCAGTGGTTTCTTTCTTTATTAGAGCATTCCAAATTGTTGTATTGACTATGCCCACTGTTTGTGCACTGGTTCTGATAGATTTCCCCTCTTTTCTCACCTTCAAAACAGCTTGCTTTCTCCCAGCTTGCTTTTTAGCCTTTTAGAAAATTGAGTTTTCTCAGGCAAAACCAGGACTCAAACCAAGAGTAGACATTCAGAGTGGGTTTAAACTAAAGGTGACATGTTCTAAGTTGTTTAACACATCTAGATGGAAATACCAGTAAATTAAAGTTGAAATTCTGATATATCACCTCATATTCATGTTTTGAGCTCAAACCCAAATATATTGAGTGTATAGCAAAAGCACTGGCCTTGTTGGTCCAGTGGGAATCATTTTAATTATATTTAAGTAGGTAAATCATTTAAGTAATTATCAAACCTCTTACAACAGTTAACTATAGCAACAAGCTGTATTCATATTTATTGTTGTTCTCTTTTTATATTATAAAACTTTATATTTGGCTCTAGTGCATGCTATGATTCTCAGTGAGATTACTAAAATAATCATTATTACATGTGAGGGCACAAAAAAACATGTATTTTGAGTGAGTGTTTCTCAAGGGGTTCACCTCGTGGGCTCATCAAAAAACATGACAGGTGGGTTGTTGACAAGTTCCAAGGCAATTGCCAAGCGTTTCCTCTGGCCACCAGAAAGGTTAGATGTGCGTGTTTTAGCACACTCCAACAAGCCAAGTGCAGTCAAGATCTCACTCACCTGCAAAGACAAAGGCATTATTATGTATTATACAACAGTTAGTTCTGGACCACTAATTTGACTGGGCAAGTGGTGTTCCAAAAGTGCTGATATTTAGTATCATAGCTGTCACCGGGTGTGGAAACGGCACAATCGCGGGAGCGTAAAGCAGAAAGAGCGACGCGGAGCTATGAGGCAATAGGCAGCGTGAAACGTGAGACGTGCAAGGTTCAGGCGATCAGGCGAACAGGATAAACTGGGCGAGACAGAGACGTAGTCGAAAACCGTAAGTAAGTGTCGAGGTAAACTAGACAGAACCACCCCCAAGGGGCTCACTCCGGGAGCCGACCTCCCTCTTGGCCTACCCCGTGGCCGAGGGCCTGGGAGTTCAGGATGCGTGGCGTGAAAGTCCCTGGTCAGTTCGGGATCTAGAATGTCCTGTCGGGGGACCCAGCATTGCTCTTCAGGCCCGTACCCCTCCCACTCGACCAGATACTCCAACTTGCCCTGTCTCCGTCGGGACTTGAGAATTCTCCTGACGAGGTACGCCGGTTGTCCCTCAATCTCGAGTGGTGCAGGTGGAAGTTCAGAGGGGACCTCCGTGGCCAGCGGGCCATCCACCACTGGCTTGAGTCTAGACACGTGGAAGGATGGGGAGATGCGGCTATAGCCTGGAAGTTCCAGGCGATAAGTGACTTCATTAATCTGCTTGAGAATCCGAAATGGGCCCGTGTACCTCGTGGTTAGTTTCTTGCAGCCATGGGTTTGCTTAAGGTTCCTGGTAGATAGCCACACTCTATCGCCCGGTTGGTAGTTTGGGTGGTCACGGCGATGGCGATCGGCTCTGCTCTTGTAGATCTCGGAGACGGTTCGTAGGCATTGGTGGGTAGCTGCCCAGACCTGCTCACTCCGCTTGAACCACTGGTCGATGGCCGGGGCTGCAGTGGGTGAGGCGTTCCAGGGGAACAATGGTGGTTGGTAACCGAGCACACACTGGAAGGGGTGAGGTTGGTGGCTGAGTGCCGCCAGGGAATTCTGGGGCATACTCATGCCCATGGCAAGAACGTTCCAATCCTCCGGGTTATGGGCGCCAAAAGTGACGGAGGCGCCCTAGTTCCTGGTTGACTCTTTCTACCTGTCCGTTGGCTTGAGGATGGTAGCCAGACGTGAGATTAACAGTAACCCTAACTTACATAGTCATAAAGTTGACCATACCCGTGGACGTGAACTGTGGGCCTCGGTCGCAAACAATTTCCTCGGTATACGAAGTATCGGAAGACGTGCTGGAACAGGAGTTGGCGGTCGTGGAAGCGGTGGGCAGAGCGGGCAATGGGAGGAACCCGCGAAATTTGGAGAAACGGTCCACAGCCACCAGAATCGGTGGTGTTCCCTTGTTCGGGATTTGGGCATATCAATAACAAAAATCGATGGAGATGTGAGACCGGGGGCGCTCGGGCGTGGGCAGTGGAATTAGTTTTCTGCGGGAAGGGTTCTCGGTACCTTATTCTGAGCACATGAACGAACAGGAAGCCACTACTGCTCTAATGTCCTTTTCCATGTGAGGCCACCAGTACCTCTCCTGGAGGAGGTGGAATGTCCGTTGTGCCCGGGTGCCCTGTACCCAGTGCGCGTGTGCCCAAGTGATAAGTTCTGACCGGTACTCCGCTGGTACAAATAATTTGCCGGAAGGACAGTTGACTGGAACTCTTGATGAGGGAACTTCCTTTAATCTCTGATTCAAATCCCACTCTAACGACGTTGCGATACAGACTGGTTTGATGTTGTATTCTTCCTGATCATGTGCTTTTTTTACGTTCTTTAGAGTGGTCGCGGCGGGAGAGGGCGTCTGCCTTTACGCTCCTGGATCCGGGCGGTAGGACAGAGTAAAGTCGAATCTGGTGAAGAACAGAGCCCAACTTGGCGTGAATTTAGTCTTTTGGCAGTGCGTATATACTTCAAGTTCTTATGATCTGTGAAAATAACGAAGGGGGTGTCGCTCCCCCCTTGTAACGGTACCTCCACTCCTCCAATGCCAGTTTGATGGCGAGGAGTTCTCGATCCCCTACGTCATAATTTCTTTCAGCGGGGGTTGAGCTTCCGGGAGAAGAATGCTACTGGATGGAGTTTGGGTCTTTCTCCAAACCTTTGGAAGAGAACTGCCCTCCCCTCCGGTTTCAGATGCGTCCACCTCCACAATGAATGGACGGGCAGGATCCGGTTTTTGAGGATGGGGCAGTGGTGAAGGCTGTCTTAAGTTGTTCGAAGGCGGACTGAGCCTTGGAGTTCCAGGCTAGGCGCTTGGGTTTTCCCTAAACATGGCTGTGAGGGGGCTAGCGATGGTACTGAAGTTCGGATGAATCTTCTGTAAAAGTTGGCGAATCCCAAGAAACGTTGCAGCTCCTTAACGGTGGTGGGCATGGGCCACTCCATTACCTTAACTTGGTCCATGGAAACTCCCTCTGGGCTGATTACGCACGCCAAGAACGAGATGGAGGTTTTATGGAACTCACACTTTTCGGCTTTGACATATAACTGGTTCTGTAGTAACCGTTGTAGAACCGCCGCCGAGCGTGGATGATATGGTCCTCCAAGGAGTTGGAGTAGATGAGAATGTCATCTATGTAGGCAATGACGTATCGACCCAGCATGTCACGCGCGCGCCCCGTTGATTAAACACTGGAATACTGAGGAGGGCGTGTTTGAAAGCCCATACGGCATAACCAACATATTCATAATGGCCGGAGAGCGTGCTGAAACCTGTTTTCCATTCATCCCCCCTCCGAATCAATAAGGTTGTAAGCCCGCGTATCGTAAGCTAGTGTGAATATAGTGGGCGCCTGTACGGTCCAGGGCAGAGGCGGTGCGAGAGGTAGGGTAGCGCGATACTTCACACAGCACCGGTTTACCCTCGATAGTCAATACATGGGCGTAACCGCGCCCCCTTTTCTCCACAAAGAAAAACCCGCAGATGCTGGAGATGTAGATGGCCGGACATAACCTTGGTGCAGTGCTTCTTGGATATACTCCTCCATGGCCCGTTGCTCAGGAAGCGATAAAGGATAAACCTTCCCCAGCGGAGGTGTTGCACCAGGCAGTAAATCAATGGCACAATCGTAGCTGCGATGTGGGGGCAGGCCACTAGCTTTCTTTTTGCTGAAGACTCTTCTGAGATCATGATAGGCCTTGGGGATCGAAAGGTGGACTGTGCTGTCCGGGCTCTCTATGGAAGTTGACGCGAGCTGAATCGTGGGAATGGGGAGACAGTACTGAAGACAATGAGGGGACCAGTTAGTGATCTCCTTCGTGTCCCAGGAGATACGTGGGTTGTGTTGTGCCAACCAGGGGAATCCCAGGACCACTGGATTTCGTGTCGTCCTGATGACATAGAAGGAGATCTGCTCGTGATGTAGAGCACTGGTGTGAAGGAGAATCGGGTCTGTGATCTGGGTAATGATGCCGTCCCCTATGGGGGCTCCGTCAATGGCCTGGATGCGACGGGGACTAGGGAGACTGCGGACCGGGATGTTGTATCGCCGCACTGTTTCCTGGTCAATGAAGTTCCCTGCCGCGCCGGAGTCAATTAGTGCATCTAAAATACAAGAAACCTTAGAGTATTCCAAGACAATGGGAATGATCAAGGCACCCTGAGTTATATACCGGGCAGGAGGATCAGGACGTGCCTTAGGCGGTGTGGTGTCTAAACCGGAACTTTCCTGACGAGGTTTACGCGGTCGGTGAGGGCACTGTGGTATAATGTGGTCCCTCGCGCCGCAGTAGAAACAGAGATGTTCCCGGCGTCGTCGCTCACGTTCTTGTGGGTTAACGCGTGTTTGTCCCAACTGCATGGGCTCCTCAGGGCTCTCCGTTAAGGACCTCTCTGCCTCGGTTCGTATTGGCCTGCGATTTTCATTGATGGAGCAAAAATACACAAAATATTTGGCCAGAATATATCTGAAATATCAGTTAATATATATTTATTTTTTGTTTTTGGAACAAGTTGTATAAAAGCAATATCACACTTTCAACCATGCTGTTGTACTAAATACAAGTGGCCTTGCCCCTATTATTGAATTACACTGTGTTTAAATATGAAGGCACCAATGGTAAAACAATCAGAGTCACATTGTGCTTGAGTTCTAGAATTTGAATTTAAAAGTTCAGAACCTTCTTATGTCATAATAGTTGAGAACAGAGAAAATATTGATGATATGTTCTCTAGACCCATTCATATTCTTTATGAAGACATCAAATGTTATCAGCCATTCTTGTTAACATTGTGTTAATTGAAGCATGAAAAAATGCTTGTGTGGACTCTGATCTTTCTTTTGTGGGTATTCACAGTAATACAGTGATGAACTTATACTAATTTATTCAACTGAGCATCATCAACATCACTTAAATACTGAAAACTCACAGAATATACATTATACATCAATCTCAACTTGAATAATTAATAATTAATAAATTAATATTAATTAATTATTGCTTATTCGTATTATTATATTATATTATATTAATATATTAATATTAGACCAATTACTAATGAGATATGTCGAAGAAATTTGACAGTAAGTTAACAATGAAATTCACTCAGCCTATTGGCTGATTTCGGTCATGTGACTGGACTGTGATAATTTTTCCATACCATGGCTTTATTTTAAATGGAAAATTCTGTGACCCTGATCTTTCTATCATCCAAGTACATTTATGAGATAATTCTTCAATGCTCAATCAACAGCCGTGGATGCACAACTCCAAAAATACAGTTTTGTGACTCGATCGTTTTTTCATTGTGGTATATAAAGTGCTTCATAAAATATTCAATCAATATTTGGATCATCAAAATTCTACAAAAATAAATTAGCTATGACCATACTATTTTCCATTATCAAAATGATAGTTACTTATCAGCTTTTGTAAATGAAAATCAAAATCACACAGAAACCAGAAAAATCTAACTGTAACTAGCTGAAACTGGCATACTTGTACTGAAATACTACGGCATTGATTTCCAGAGGACAATATCTTCCGATAGACGAAGATTTCATTTGGAGAAGGAGAGCATTTCAAATACCTAAATTTTCCTTTAGGTATTTCTAGGCAAGCTATTGCACAATCCACCAAAATATAATAAAAATGTAACCCCATGCCCTATATTCCAATTCTCTAACATCGGACAAGTAGTTAATGTGTGAAGAGGTTCACACGGTTTTCTCTTACCATCTCTCTCCTTCCCTCCTCCTTTTCCTGGAGCTTCAGATTAGCTGACACCTGAGGAGGCAGAGTTCAGAGGCTTTTTAATCAAAATTATACATTATAAGACTATGTTTAAATTTTTATCATTATTGTCAAATACCCATTAATGTCTACAATACATATATCTTTAGCCACTGAGAGCTATATTGCAGCTACCTAGCTTGTGAAGGCTAAAAACTGTACTAGAAATAACAAGTAGAAGGTGAAGCATTAGTTATACATCTAAAATAAATCTAAACTAAATGCAAAACCTAAGGTGAAAAATATAGGCACAGGTATTAGTTAATATACATATTCTGCACAAACTATATTCTTTGCTTCAGTTTTCTTCATGTATACAATACATTTCAGAAAAGCAGCTGCATACAATTAAAAGACATGAATATAATTTTGTTGCTTTCACAGAAAACACTGTTTCAGTAGCTCCTTACCATCATGGCCTCCTGGACCGTCAGGTGTGGCAGAAGCATGTCGTCTTGCATAATATAACAAGACACTTTCCTAAAGGACCGCAGATCTCTGGATTGTCCGTTTATCAAGATATCTCCTTTCATTCCTGTTTCCCTAAAAGACAAAGCAAACTTTTTGAGCATGTATTTAAACTTTAACCTGTGTCTTTTGTTGAAATCAAAAAGTCCATTATAAATATAAACCTAGTAATGTAACCTACATTATTATTGCTACAGTGGAACAAAAATCATGGAACAAAAATTCTATATTAGTGTTCGAAAGCTGCCGTACATCTTGCTGATAATCCTGTAATAGTAATTCTCAGTCAGCTCTCTGATGGGGATATCATTTGGAACTGGTAGGAAATTTATACTTACACACCAGATCAGACATGTCAAATTTCATCACAACCCAACCAAGCATAATGACGTGAGACAGCCCAATATAATCAGTCTAATGCTGAGTAATGTGCTGTGACATTACAGAAGGTCAAGCCTCTCCTCTTCAACCAAAACTTATTTATTTTATCTAGCAAGAAAACATTTGGTGACAATTGTTCATTCTGTAGGCTATCTATAATGCTGTAGAATGAGCACAGTTACATTGAGGCAGAGTGAAGCCTCAATGTAAGCCTCAAGAATGATAGCCAACTTGATGACAATAGTTAAAAGACAGGATCTTCTTGATTAAAAAGTGTTTTGATCTTTTATTTAATTCTTAGAAAATGCTTTTTGGAACACAGCTTTGAATTCATATTGAATGTGTACTGAATTTGCACTTGCAGCTGAGAGATTAGTCCATGCAGTGGGGAACAAAGTGTTCTTTTCCGACTAGCATGCAGTAGCATTTTTCTACCAGAGAGGGTGTTTATGATGTCTTTTATTTTACGTTTCTTCTTTTACAACAATCACATGAAAAAACACAGTTATATGATGAATGATTAATAATCCACTAAAGGCTTCTAAAAAGGGAATTTACAACTTTAAATAATGCTTCTATTGCTCCTATTGATTGCATTCACAAAACTGCAGATAACACTTTCTTACATGTCCATATATAACGCACATACAGTAAATGGTGAATAGGCTTATGCGTAAACGTGTGTGTGAGTGGCATGGCTTGTTCACCTATATCCTGCCAGGATGTTCATAAGCGTTGACTTCCCTGCTCCTGAGGGCCCCATGATGGCCACTAGACCTCCACTGGTAAAGTTGCCAGAGATGCATTTCAGCAGGGTCTTGTAACCTAAGAAGGAAGAGAACAGGCCAATGTGTACCTGAGAAACATTTCCCAGTGTTCACAGCAGTGCTGTGCCTGAATAAAACATATTCACTTAGCACCTCCTCCTCACATAAGTGGTTCTTTGTGAGTGGGGTGAAAGAAAGCATTTGTTATACACCTTTTGTGTTTCTAAAAATTTTTGCCGGATAATGCTCATTCTCACTTGTCATATGACCCTTGCAATTTTCCCCCCTAGTTCTACTAGTTCACTTACTATTGTCCGATTTGACAATGCATTCTGAATTTGATCCAAGGTGTTGAGTGTTGAGACATTTTGTCACGTTGCGAGATGTAAGGGAATAGGATACGGAAGCAGGTGTGAGTAAAGAAGTTTTTATTTAAGGAGGCAGGCAGACAAATCCAAATCGTAATCCAAAAACGTAGTCAAGACAGGCAAAGGGTCAGGCCATCGGCAAACAGGCATAAACCGGGCGAAGTGGAAATCACAATGAGGAAATGAGAAACAAGGTCATACACATGGAACACGAAACATGAAACTAACACTGAGAACTGGGAGTGGAAAACACCAGCGTGGACAAAGTGAACTAATCTAAAGTTTAAACTAACTAACTCAATCTAACTATATTAACTATATCTAATACTCTGCACCGTGTACTGGGAGGCGCGCGGTATATACATCAGACATAATCAGCGTTAAGTGCTGACAGCTGAAAACAAGACACAACAACCAACAACGAAACAGGGAAGAGACAGAACAGAAACAAAACAAACACATATGTACAATGTCACGGTTGTCCATATTTGAAGAGTGGGCACTCATGCACCTTGCTCGTGCACGCATGCGCCCTCCAGCTCGACAAGCGCGCTGCCTAAAGGGGAGACCGTGTCACATTTCTAAAGACTTTTCAGCAATGCACATTTTTTGTAATCTGTATTTGCATGGCTATGTAGTACGTATGTATGTATGTATGTATGTATGTATGTATGTATGTATGTATGTTTGTATACAGTATGTGTGTTGTCCGTACTGTTAAGGATGAACAGTGTCAAATGATTTTAATTTCTATATGTACTGTATTCAGTAGTGACAAGTATAGATGGTTGGAAACCCCAAGAAAAAATTTTAAACAGTATAGTTTCTCATCATCCCTCTCATCATACATTGTACCATTCAAACTGTCATTTTTCTGTCAGCAGGTTTAAAGGGGAGACTACAGAATACATCAAACAAATAATTAAAAATAAAACAGTGAAAAGTTTGTGAAAAATGTCCGATGGTAACCTGTTATTTGTCTGGCTGAAATGCTAATCCAGTTGATTTCAGTGGCTGCAAGCTTAATTGGATTTGTAGTCTCAATCCGTCCAAGCAATACACAAATATCTGTAACCTTCACTGTCCTCTTTTAGTGTGGGCTCCCCATAAGACCTCTTGAAGAGGTTGGTTTTGCACACTCATAGCCTTGCATCACCATACAAAATAACTATTTTCTAGACAAACAGAGACAGTCCCAAAAAGGTCTTGATTACACATGTGTAAACACTAGGATCAAGTCAATAACAAAAAGAATCATTTGATTCCTTCATAAAGTTTTCAAATGTTTCAGCAAGTTATTGCTATAAGCTTAGCTATAAGCTGTTGTTTCTCTACTAACATCACATGTATGATATATTATTCAACTTTGTTTAGTGCTTTTATTTTCTATTGATATGTTTAACTGTGAGGTGCTTGTGTTTAGTGCTAGCAGGAGAGTTGTATAACAGCCCTGTGTCAAACTTTATTTTACTCAGTTTGTCACGGTTTCCACAGTAAATACATGTTCTTGATAATGAACAGATCATCTGTCATCTGTGCACATTAATTAATCCGCTTGGTAAAGAAAAATATTCTGTCTGCCAGATTGCACCTCAGCTGATGTGAGTGGTGGGTGCAGCAAATGGTAGGATTTGTGACAAATAGCACACACTATAGTAATAGTATTGAGGTGTGTTGCACAACTGTGAAGCACATAATGTTCCAACATAACCTACATACAAAAGGAAAGATTTTATTTTCAAAAGTCAGCAATGTCACAACTCGTGACGGTGCGGATGAAGGAAGGAGGTAAGCGCACTTAAGAACGAGTGTAGTTTATTTACAAGAGGCAGGCAGACAAATCCAAAACGTAATCCAAAGGCGTAGTCAGGAAACAAGCGAAGGTCAGGCGAACGGCAAACAGGCATAAACTTGGGGCAAGGCAGATATCAGCAATGTGGCACGGAAAACAGGGTCGAGAAACAAACATAAGCATAAACGTGAACTATGACAATGATCTGGGAACGGATAACTCAGTGTGAACTATAACTAACAAGGAACTATGTTTACTGTGTTTAATTAACCGCGCCGTGTGTAGTACGGCACGTAGTATATAAACCGGCATGAATTAACTTAAACAGATTTCAGCTGGGAGTAATACAGACACACGTGGGGATACAACCTATGACAGACACGGGGCGGGGTCATGACGAACATAAACAAAACGCACGTGCCCTCCCAGCCATTGACAGAAACGAAAACAAAGAGCACATGTTCAAATGTCACAACACGCATGCGCAACAGCGTGAGAGCATGCTGCTTCAAGGGGGAACCGTGACACAATGATTGTTTTTTTTTTTGGAGTTGTTTGGTTTTTTTTTGGACAGGTTGTTAAACCTACTTGCATGTCACACAAATTAATGGAAAAGGTGAAGTCGTATTATTGATTGTGAATTATGGACACGTAAAACTAGAAACTGTTCAGCACTGCCAGCTCATACATCAGCATTTAGTCCAGGAAATACACCTGAAACAGGGTTGGCTTCAAGTAGACTGAAGCTCCATGTAGGCCATGGGGACAATTTTGCTTTTCTAGTACCTTTAACAGAGGATGGAAAGCAATTCACTGCAGAAAAATATTATAACTAATAGAGTGTGAGCCTGCAGTATATGACTGTTAAGAATAAGCCTTTTCCAGGCTTGTTATCTGATATTAATCTAATTTATTCCCTATCCTGCAACACTACATGTGCAGTCCTAATGTCCTGAACATAAGGTTGTGGCAATTAGAGATAATAATTTGTGTGAATTACCAAGTATTAACATCTACTGGTAATAACCAGTAATATTCTGAAAGACATAATTCATTATAATAAGATAAAAAAGATAATATTCAGAAAATGTTTTATTTCTTAGAATCAGATCAGGTGATAATGAAACTTGTTTTATAACCAAGGCATATGTATTGAGATGAACATCTTGAAATCTGAATGTTGTCTTACAATCAGTGTATTATTATGTGCATTTAAAAATGTTTACTGAAGAACTATGAAAACTGATTGCCCAAAATGTCGGTAAATCACAACCTATGATTAAATGTTCATGAATCCATATAAACACCCTGAAACCTAAAAGCTGGATTACAACACTTATTAAATCAATGTAGCAACGTGTGCATTTTCAAATGTTTTTTAAATGTCCATTGAACAATTAATCATTGGCTGAGTTTAGATCTAATTTTAAACACTGTAGTATGTGGCAACACAACACATGCCACAAAATATCACACTTACCAAACTAAACATCAATTTACCTTCCAAACAAAAAAGTCCATCCTACACAGCATCACTCTGTACTGCTCTTATCTCCATACGTGCACAGCTGTTAGTTTCATCCTAATTGGAGGAGCCCAGCCCAACCCCAGTGCTCATAACTGGGGTTAATACAGTTTGTTGACCGACAGTTACCAACTGAGCTTTGAGCACGGATCAGGGTCGCTGATACTACTGTAGCCAGATCTCACTTTCCACTAAGTATGGATTACAAAGATTTGTTAGACAGCTCAAAGGCATTGGATACAGTTGCACTCAGTTAGGGATGAGGAACCAGTGAAGGACAGATGTCTTAGATGCCTTGGTCCAATGAAATAATTACCCATCAATAGTATTTCTATATAGTTCCATAAAGTGTTTTTTGCTGGGTCTTTCCCTTGACACAATGTGCAAATATAATATAACATTGTACTAGGTGCCTAAATTATACTCCCAAATAAATCAGTAATATATATATATATATATATATATATATATATATATATATATATATTATATATATATATATATATATATATAATTATTTTTTTTTTTTTTTCATTGCTGGGCATTAACTTGATTTAAAAAACTGGTGTAAAGTTAAGTTGTTTTTATATGTAGGTGGATAATGTTACATGTAGGTGGACAATATAGTTGCTTATAAACTTGTGTCATTAAGACATCAACAAAGAACATAAATTAAGGTTTATATAAACAGTGATGAAGTCATGAAAATTATGTATCCTACTAGATATTTATTTCCATGACCATAATAAATGTGTTATTTATTGGAAATGATGAATAGTTCAGTTTCACTGGTCTGCATGTAATCCCAGCATTTATTCACTAAGACCTCCATAGTGTACTCTAGCTACAGTACATCAGGATCAAACTGGTCCTCTCCACTATGTTCAGACAATGAAACATCATGCTAACTGCTGCCATTCCTGACTATTTTCGTACAAGCTCAATACCAGCCCCAGGGCTTTGGAGTTGCAGGCCTAATGTGCCGGCAGTGCTATCACACTGGCTTTTAAGAAGAAAGGGTTCAAAAGAATCGGTAGCCATCTATGAAGGGTGAAGAAGAGTCAAACTGTGTAGCCAACTGTGTGTGCCAACCAGTCACATTCACGAATATTTCATAAGAACACGATTGTGTACTCGGTAATAGTATGACTACTGGACATACAGTATATATTAACGAGACCTAAATTGCAAGAGAGGGGTGAGAAATACAAAGGTGGCCAAATTCTAAGAGGCAGCACAGAAACTTCAAGACAATAAGATAAATAAATAAATAAAAAATACACGAATACAGCAGGCAAACAATACTGTATGCAGGACATTACGTTCTAGGCAGCCTATTCTTGGCTGTCTATAGAATTTAAAAAATAGAAGCTTACATGCTTATTATTGGAAGCTTATGGCATTCTTTCATTCTGTCAAGAAGTACACAACACAAAATCATTTAAAACTGTTGGACATTTTGAGTTATGTGGTTCACCAAGCATTGTAAATAAATTACTTTTGTTCTTAAATATCTCAGCACCCAAACTGAATTAGAATTGTGCATAAAATGACACTGGATAACACATTATCACTTAAAGCCCTTTTCAACTTATTTTAATAATTAACTTTTTACTGTTATCTTCTGGCTGATTTGATTTGCGCATCACTATATTTATTAAATATGGTATCAATATGTCAAGATCACCAAAGAACCAGTCAGAATGATAAATTTGCTTACATTAACTTCCTTTTTAATGTAACCAGAAAAACCTAACTGATTTGTTCCTGTTCATACAATTCTGCATGTTTGTGAACTAGTTCAGATCTAAGAATGACCATGTTGGAGCTTTGATTAAAGTTTAGTTCAACTATAGTATATGCTGGAACCATGTCCTGGTTTACTTTTGAGTCATTTTTGAATGAAAGAACCTACCAAATGGCTTAATGCAATTTGTACGTTACAGTATATTTTAAATATATAATACTTATAAAATGTGACAAGTACAGTATGAGATTGAAGATACCCTAAACTTTAGTTTCACATATTGAAAGATTTTAATATTTCACCACTCACATTCCTGTGTGCAAATGCAGGTCATGCAAATAATGATTCAATATTCAAAATATTTTTAAAAAATTTTCAATATAGAAAAAATGGGTGTCTTTTAAATAAATGACTATAAAATCAGACTAAATTATGCTTTTGCAACAAAGTCCCCTTCAGTCAATACTCAGTTTGTATTCATGAAATTAAACGATACCTTTCTTTCTCCACCATGGCCCCTCAGGAACTGAATATGAGAGGTCGCTGAATTCAATATTGACTGCTGGTCTGTGGGGCAGGTACGAGAAGCGCTGTGCCTCTGTTAGATTGTTCTCCACTTTTTTCAGGTGTGCATGTAACAGTGGGGACTGTTGGCTGCCAGTATGGTTGGACATTACATCATCAACAGAAACACACACTGACTTGGTGTCCAACATGAGATCAGGAGGTCCGTTAGTGTTCTGAGATAGGAACATAATAAAACAGCGTATAAAACATCTCCTATAAATTAGGTTTTAAAATAATCACTATACTATAATTATTATTTTCCTGAATATTCAGTCTTACTTCAGACGTAGTAGAATTCCTTATGTGTCACGTTGTTTGTGAACCCTTTAATTTTGGCATTAATAATGTAAGTAAACAGTTAAAACAGAGACTGCTCTCCTTTGTATTGTGATTCAGATGTATGCAGTAATCGTGTTGACACTATCTGGGAAGTGTGGATGGTTAACTGCAAAGAGACATGCAGGTGTCTAATCCCTGTCCCTCTGGTCACAGAAGACATATGGGGTTACTATCAGCCAAAGCTTCCATTTGGTTAAGCAGAAAGAAAACATCCAGTCTATAGCTTATGCTTGAATGAATATCATGTTCACATGAAAACAATCTACAGCAGTGTCATATCATTAATCAAGCAAAGACCCAGTCTACACTGGATATGAAAAAACAGTGTAATAGAACAGACAATGTCAGGATATGAGTGGACACAACATTTTTGAGTCTCTATACACTCATATTCTGTTAATAATTACTTTAGGTATTAAAAACGTTATATGATAAAAAAATATATATATATTAAGTTAATTAATACTGTACGTATTCCTATGCACTTTTCTAAAATGTCCTCTGCTGTTCTTTATTTCCAGTCTCAAATGAGGTAACTCAAGTTCATTTGATCAGCACAGACACTATCGAAACAGCTACTGTTTCACCGTTTCAGGTATCTTATAATAGTGCACATCAGACGGTCTTATCGACCCAGACATAAACAGCCACCGAGATAAACACTGATTGTCTTTCTTACCATTATGATAGAGTTGGTCACAGTAGTACTGCTGACTGAGAAGGCTGCCATAAGGTATGCCATTCCTCCCGTGTGTAACCCTGAGTACCTGACCTGGTGATAAGAAATCTCGCGCATGATCCTTCCGCGCGCGCTCTCCCTCACTTTCTCACGCGCTTTGTTTACAACCTGCGACTCGCGCTTGTCGTGATGACGTCACACATAGGCTAGCTGGATGTTGAGGATTTTGACTGATAAAGTTTGTTGTTGCATGATCATCATCTTCATCATCTACTGTTTCATCTTGGCTTAATGATGATACTCGAAATACAGTATGATTAGCTTTGTTAGATCTCAACGCTCAATCACATGGAGTCTAACATTTTAATGGCCTTTGGGGAATTAAATGGAGTTCTTGGCCTGTATCTTCATGCATTGTACTGCTGCGGCCGCATGATTGGGTGACTGGAGAGCTGCATGAATGAGGTTTATAGGTGTTCCTCATAAATGTGCGTATAATTAACATTTCCAGGTTGATACACGACAAAATATGGAAAAGATCAAGGAGGGAGACCATTTATGAAATATAACTAGATATATATAAATTGCAACCTGTTCATCTGTTTAATCAGGTTGTGCATTCAGATTATATTTGTCCTATAAATGCGGATAACTGAACGCTTTTAAGTTGAGTTGTTGAAATGTTCTTGGTCTACTAAGCTGACTATTTTGTCAGGTCCACTTTACATTGGACTAAGAGTAATGTGGTTTGCTACCTAAAATGAATTTAAGTTACCAAATAGATATTATAGACCAAACAAAACTTCAAGTCCTACAAGTCGATTAAACGTCTCTGTTTAGTTGCTGTTAAGTCCCCATTTATCTGAGACCTTAAACACGCAACATGACACTGATTTTGGTTGTTAAATGCCTATAGAAATTTGTTAATATATAAAGATGTGGGCAGGTTATTCGTAAATAGAAAGAACACCACAATGAATACAAATGTTTACATGTATACAAATATACGTGGAATATTGTCAGAAAGAAATTTCCCCTGCACATCGTCTTATCGAAGAGATGCTGGCAGAGCAGATGCATACGTTATTACATGCGCCCCCTTGCGGACTTCCTTACAAATAACAATTCCTACTGTGACAGAGAGCAAGCATAAAGACTAACCGGCATCCTCGAGGAAAAATCGACGCGCTTCCTCTGACAGTTAGAAAACTATTCTAACGCCAGTATTTTGAGCACTTTAAAAAAAAAGTTTATCAAATAAACATTGCACACTGTTTATTATTTGTTTATCTTTTAATGACTTTTTAAAAATTAAATGCAAACAAATTGTTATCTTTGAAAAAAGATCTCCAGTTACATTGCTGTTGCTTTTGATTGCTCAAATGAACAATCCTTATCCAACAGGGGAACACTTTTAACACAATAGGACTAGATGATTTGACTTAAAAGAACAGTCAGATAATGAATGAAAATCTTCCTTCTTTCATTCTTTCCTTTCTTGACTTCCAGTAACCATTTTATTATTGGTTATTATTGTTGTTGTTGTTGTTGTTGTTGCTAATAATAGTGAGGAGGATGCTGGTCCAAATATCATCGTTTCAGAATAGCACAGTTTAGTTTAGATTTGTTTAGGCTGAAATGTTTACAACAAAAAGTTAATTGACACCCTCGTATATGTGCAAATATTTAATATATGCAATTATATAATCAATGATTATCTCTTCCATTTTACACCAATTATGTTTTCCAACTATGTTTATGTGTAGGAGGGGTGTCTGGTCACAAGGGACTGCATGTGCCTCTTTGCTGTTGCTGTGGAATCTGAATCTTTTTTGCTGACAAAGCGTCTCGTCCACCACAGTACACCACTGCATGTTTACATAGGCTTATCAGTTTACATTTTACTAACACAGAAACAATGAAAACTATGTACAGGAAATTCATACTTCAGATTATGATGTGTGTGTGAGATGTGTTTAGGTAAGGGGCATATGATATTTATTCATTAATAAAGAAAAGCATGCAATGAGGATTTACATTGTGTAATCTGTACAACAGACAAAAGACACATGAAAGCTAATTATAATTATACATCAGAATATAATATTTAATTCCTGTCCTCTTTACTTATAAGACTTTTATGTGTGCATTGAAACAACATGTATATTATCTCTAACCTCTTAATGGACTTGTTTTTAATGGGTTTGTTTCTCAAAGTTCAGTTTAGTGTCTGAACAAAATGTAAGAGAGAGATTATTACTAAGCCTCTCCCACCCACCCCTCCCTTCTATGGGTGTAATAGTGTATAAATGGAGTCTGGCAGCGGCAGCTATGATGCCTGAGATTCTACATTTTGGGATAACAGCATGACAATATTGGGATTGATCATCTTTACTATACTGATGCTGACTGCTAGCATAGGTATTACATTATTATTATATTTTTTTTTTCAGTAAATGATCAGATACTGCTAATTAGGGCTGTGTTGGAAAAAATTAATGCTTGGTTGAATATATTCCTTACATTACCTGTGTGATGGTTCTGTTTTTCAGCTTGTGATACAGATGTTCATGGCTGGACATGTGGCTATAGAGGGCTTTGCAGAAAGCAATGCTATGCCCAAGAATACATGGTGGGTTACCATGGCTGCCCTCATAGATACAGGTACTATATATTAAATATTTAAAAGGTATTATTATCACAATAAATTTCATTTCCTATGCAAATGATAAATAGTTAATGTTTAGTAACCAAGATATTTACCACATAATTAATTAATTAAAGGATCGAATGTACTGCACTTATCTCTGCTCATTTCCAGATGCTGTGCTTTGAGATTTTAACCATTAGTGACCAAATCCTTTCCTGAAAGAGCATTCACTCTTAATCTGTACATCTTGTTTGTCGTTTTACAAAAATATTTTTATTTAGATTTACATTACATATTTGCATACATATACACTAAGTGTGTCTCTATTTATACTATGGAATTGTGTAAAATTATATTCACAGAAGAAAACACATTTACAGACTGCAAATGGTAGAAAAATACTTAAACCAGTTATTGTGCTGATTTGAAATGAGTTTAAATAGAGCAAATATTTGTATTTAGGTTGTAATTGGATTAGAGCTGTCAAAGCAGCTCAGCTCATGTACTGTATTTCACAACACATAATTGTACAGTAACAAAGCTGACTGACACAATGACTAAATAAAATGTGATTAACTTTTGTCTTGAGGTTACACTCTAGCCATCATCCCCATATCAACTTCCCCACATGTCTGTTCCTTTGACTCCTTTCCAGATTTGTTCATAGTTTCATGTTCCTATTTGTTTCCCTCCCCAGTTCTTAGTTTGCTCTTTTTGTGTATAATGAATCTTGTTTTGTTTTCTGAGAACCAATGTTTTGGCTGCAGTCTGATATAACAGCAACAAGGGTTGGAGTAATACTATCAAACATGTCAGTTACACACTTCCCCCTACCTTTTGCATGTTACAAATGACATGAACTGAGTGCAATCTAATAGTAACTATAGTGACATATCCAATATCTGATTTGAAAGATAAGAAGCCTTTTTATGGATAATAATAATTTTAAAAACTTAGTATGATACATAAAACGTTTCCCAGGCAGTTTTATATATTTTAAATTAGGTGACTATAGTAATAGTAAGTATTCAGAATAGCTATCAATGTAATAGCATTCATTAAAAAAATTAACAATCATAATAAATAAAACCAGATTATTGATCCTCTATATTAAAATAAACAGATATTTTATCTGTTACATAATGTTCAGTGACAACTGTGTGCTTAGTTTAATTAAAATGCTAATTGTGCTGTGAAAAGTATTTGCTAATTTTTCTCATACTAAATAGTTTTAGATCTTCAAACGATATACACAATAAAACAAAGGCAACCTGAGTAAACACACAATAGTTTTCATTTATTATATATTTTTATTGAAGTAAAAAAGTTATCCAACACCTATCACCCATGTGAAAAACAAATTTCCCCCTTAAACCTAAAATCTTGTTGTGCAATAACTGCAACCAAATTCTGGAGATCAGTCTTTCACAGCACTGTGGTGGAATTTTGGCCCACTTTTCTTTGTAGAACTGCTCAGTTCAGCCACACTGGTGGGTTTTCTGTCCTGTCACAGAATTGGGTTCAAGTCAGGACTTTGACTAGGCCACTCCAAAACTTAAATTTAGCTTTTTTTGAGCCAGTCAGATGTGGACTTACTCCTACAATATGCTTTGGATCATTGTCTTGCTGCATAATTCAGTTGCACTTGAGTTTCAGCTTACAGATAACTAGACTAGACATTCTCTGTTAGGATTTTCTGGTAGAGAGCAGAATTCATATTTCCCTCAATTATTGCAAGTTGCAATTTCCTTCTGGGTTAGCAGTGGTTTTCACCTCGCCACGCTTCCATGGATGCCATTTTTTCACAGTGTCTTGTAGACAATGGAGTCATGAACAGTGACCTTTATTGACCAAGAGAGGCTTGTAGTTGATGTTGTCCTTGGCTCTTTTGTGAATTCATTACTGGTTCACTACTGCGCCAAGTTTTTCCCATTTGGAGATAATAGCTCTCAATGTGGTTCTTTGGAGTCTCAGAGCCTTTGAAACAGCTTTGCAACCCTTCCCAGACTGATTTATTTCAATCACCTTCTTCATCATCATATTCTGGAAATTCTTTCAATCTTGGCATAGTGTTTTACTGGGTAAGACCTTTTAACCAACCTTTGAACTGATTGAACAGGGTTTACAGTAATCAGGCCTGGTTGCATCTAATCCAGCTGAACTCCATTATGAATGCAGTTTCATAGATTTGGAAAATGTGTAAGTAACTACAGGGGCACATACATATTCACACAGGCCCAGCTGGTATTGGAATTTTTTTTATTTATTTATTTTTTGCTTCAATAAATATCAATCATTTAAAAACTGTATTTTGTGTTTACTCCGGTTGCATTTGTTTTATTTTAGATTTTGTTTTAATTTCTGAAACAATTTCGTATGATGTACACAAAAACAGAAGAAATCAGGATACTTTTTCACAGCACTGTATACGGTTTTACATTTTTATTGTTTTTGTTTAAAGTGTATTTAGTATTAAGCTTGTAGAACCAAACTGCAATTTAGTTATCTCCAGGTATATCAGATTAATGATTAGCATAAATTAATATAGGTTGAACAATCATCTTTATAAAAACTCATAAACCAGAAATTTTGATGTCTGTGGGAAAAAACACAGTAGTAGAGAGATGTCAATTAACAGAAAACTTAAGGATTATAAGAAAACATTGCAAAGCAGAAAAGCATTTCAGACCATTGATAGGATGCCTCAGTATAAAGGCACCAACATAAACAGACAGCCACCATCCACACAGCAATGCCTTACATCTGCTCGCTCAATCATTGTCAACATTCCAGAAGACCAATGAGAGGAAAACACATTTATTGGTAGCATCAGACATGAATTCACACAGAGAAACTATAAAGTATGAGATCATAAGGCAGAGTTGAAGAAACACCTAAGCAGTATCTTTTCTCTTGTTTAATCATGGTACAGCCTGCTTAATGTTAATTAAGGCCTATTTCAAGTGTAGAAGTGATTGTAGGTACTGAGGTGTCCTGTACACAAAAATGTTATAATTTGAAATCATTTTCTAACTAAACAAAAGTCCTCCATCTTTCTTTTTATGAAGTGCACTTAACCACTCTATAATTAGAATTCCCAAACATCAAAATAAATTACACTTACAAATGAAGAAAGAATAAAAGCACAGTAAAATCTTAAAAATGACAAAAGCTTTACTTTAATTGTATGCTTTAAAAAATTAAAAATACAAACAGCAGGATGATAGCTTAAAGTGAATGTAATGACAAATTGCAGCTATTTAATTCTGTAACTGTAATTCAAATAAAACCATATACAGGTGTAGGATTCTAACCATCATCAAATAAATAAATATTTATTAACCAATTTAATGATGTACTAATTTGTTGATATTGAAATAAAGCCACACACATGGCTGTGTGTTGTCGTCATCTGGGCTTCCTTCTATAACTTATGCTTCACACTCAAGGTATGGAAGGGGGAAAAAATAAATAAATAAAAAATAAAATAAAATAAAAAAAAACAAGAGAGAATAGAACTTCAATAGTTTATTACCATTTGACCTTTAATGTGATAAAAAAAAGAAGGAACACAATTCTAACTCCAGCTGTCTGAACAAACAATCTCTTAGATGTTCAAGAAAGAAGAGAAAAAAGATTCAAGAAATTGACACCAATCATTTTAATGAGTCTTATGCAAAACAATATATGTATGGTAACAGAAGGAGGGGGAGGGAAAAAAAAAATCAGGGACATCAGCACTTGAATAAAATATTTAAGTCTTTTAATAGATGCTGTTTATGACAAATATTCAATATTTTGTTAACCACTCACATGTTCCCCATCAAGAGGAATCAGTGAAAAACTTTAACTTCACTTTCAAACAGAATGTTGAACTGAGACATTTACTCTAACTGAACCTTTGGGTACAAATATTGTGATGCCAATTAAACAGTTATACTATGACAACCTTTATACAAATTTCTTGACCAAAGTCTAATGTTTGACAGACATTAACATCACACTCTTTAGCAGTGAAAGAGTCAGGCCCCAAAACACCCCCTCTCCCCAAATCAGTGTGTGGTGGGGCTATGCTGGTACACCAAGTTTCTGTTCAATTTTACTTAGTTTTCTTCTCCATCGCCAACGTGTCATGAAGCTTTGACACACACTTTTCATACTGGTCCATCACCAATGTTCCATTTCCATCAAAGAACACACCGACTGACTTTGTGAACTCGGTCGCCCTAGACTGCTTGGTTTTTCCATCTGTAAAGGATGCTTTCAGCGTGTACTTATCATCAAACCTACAAAAGATAATTACATCATTTAGTACATATTTACATGCAAACATTTAAAATTTCAGATGTGGTGGGGGCCACAAGTGTAATTAATTAATAAATAAATAAATAAATAAATATCACAACAAAAAAACCCCAACCTTTTAAGACTTGATGAAAGCTGCCAGATGTGATCCGGGTCCATGCCAGTTGGGTCTTTTTGGACGGCCACAAGAAAGATATTTTTCTCTTTGTAGGAGGTATACAAGGTAAGGATGCCCATCATTATGAAATATGTGTGAGGTCATTAAGGAAACAGTGAAAGTACAGAATCTAGACATTATAAAGATTTTCAATCAAACAATCCAAGATTAAACTCCAATTTTAAGAGGTTGAGGAACAGATATGAAAAAGCATTATATGTATTAACTAAGCTTCAAAAGCTGGATGAATAATTAAAAGGTAACATGTACTGTAAAAAAATCTCCTCTGTTTAAGCATTAAAGGATATGAAACAACACAGCATGCTAGGACTGGTTTGGACTCTGGGAATGGGTGCAGGTAGTCCCAAATTAAGGCTACAATGGCAAAAAGGCAGGAGACTGTGCAAATGAAAAGACGTCCATCTACAAGGTTGAAGTTCTCAGCGTAACCATACTTCTCAATGAGTACCTAGCAATAAGAAAGAAATGACAGTAAGCCAAGAATAAATGAAGCATGACCATAACGAAACAACCACAAAAATAACGGTTTCACTTGCCTTCTTAGCCGCATCATCAAGAGAATTCTTCACAGCTGCACCATCCCACTTGTCAATCTTGACAGGTTTTTCATCAATCCTCCACTGAAAACATGCAGATATTCACAGAAGACATATTTTTTGCAGATTTTCACCTCCATTTTAAAATTCAGCATGTATCAAATGCAACATGTATCCTAATTTCAAATTCTTACAGACTAGGTGTTCAATAATTAACAACCATCTAACAAATATCAATCTTTACACGCCAGATGCAGCGTCATGCATCCATGAGTTAAGACATGCACATGAATGTGCTGATATAAAAATGCAACAGATTTTCTTTCTTGATATTATTCTTTTTTAAAGATGAGGTTCGAGTGTAATGTAAACAAATTCTAGCCCTCTTTTTTAATAGGAGTGAGATATCCTGGCGTTGTATTTCCTAGTAATACGAGTCGCAGGCTAAACTGTTAAACCGCTCTCTCATTATAGAGAAGTGCTCCTTGTTCATTTGGCGCACCTTCTGGCATGTATTGTCACATAAGAATAAACCTTGTTACAAACTTTAAACGAAGTTTAAATACATGTCGAGATAGCGGGCATGCCTATAAACTTTACAGGTCATATTTACTCATGTGCTGAGATTTAAAAATAAATAAATAAAAAATAAAATTAAATTAAAAAAGTTGATGTTCAAGAACGGATGTGTTTTTCTTTCAGGTTTCCGTTCTGAGCTGCTAGCTGTTAGCATGCTCGTACTGTAGCTCGTGCACATCGCTCTGCTCTCACAAAGTCCATAATAACGGTCGTAAAGAAATATAGAAGGAAAATAAGCCTTGGACTCAGTGGACGTTTGAACGCGAGGGTGAACAGTTTCCACACGAACTGTGAAATATAAGAAACAATTCTTACTTTTTGTAGCAGACCATTCTTTCCATTCTTTGCAGCCATCTTCTCTTCCTGGTCAGCCGTGTGACCTGGCTCACTCTGATTGGCTGAGCTCATACGCCACGCACGCAGCCAAACCAAAGCTCACAGGGCTCGAGCTGCCTAATTTCTGCCTGCTGCAGCTTAACGGAAATGTGCGCTGTGCGTTCTGCTCATGTCCAAATCAACTCTTAGCATTTCTAAGCATGTTGTCTTGAACTATATAGACTCCGTTATCTTATTAGGTCCACCTATATCTACACACTCATTTGTCAGTTTATTTGACACACCATCACTTACAGTGTAGTTGGGAATATCCATCATAGATGTTGTTGCTAGACAGGCTTATTTGCTGCTGATCACCATAAAACTGGAGAGTTCAAGTGCCCACTGTAGTCTCACATAAGTGTTTTGGCTAACATGAATGGAACCCGATACAGTCTTCTGCAGCTTCTGCAACCCATATGCCTCAATGTCTGATTTCTTTTGGGTTCTGCTCACCACAGTTGTATGAAATGGTTATTTGAGTTACTCCACGGTTCCTGTCAGTTTCCTGGCCATTTTCTTCTGATCCCCCCCCCGAGCAGTTAGTGTAAACTTCTGTTGTGTGGAAATCCCTAGAATTAAGCCACTTCTGAATTACTCAAACCAACCCATCTGACACCAACCGCCATGCTACAAATTCCCCATTCTAATGTTTGATGTGAACATTAACTAAAGCTCTTGACATATGTTTCCGTGGTTTTAGGCTGTCCACTTGTGTCATGTGATTGGCTAATTGAATATTTGCATGAATGATCAGGTGTACAGGCGTTCCTAATAAAGTATTTTTATTTTATTCGAAATGTCAGATAACATATATACAATAAAAAAAAAGAATTTACAGCATTACATTTTTTGTATTTACATGTTACAATACATTAGTTGTCCTAAGCAATTCTGTTGAATCATTATCCTAGTTGGACTTATCTTAACCTGATTTAATATTATCCTGAGCCAGCCCACATTCCCATATTTAAGTTCAATTTTGAACTGGCCTTTCTTAATACATAAAATATTTCAAACAATAACATTCAATTATCTTCAGTAACTGTTTTATCCTGCTCAGGGATAATTTATAGTCACCAATCCACAGAACCCAGGAAAACCCATACAGACAAGCAATAAAATAGTGTTTTATTTGGTATTTATAATCTATTTACTCCAATATTCATGATTTAATTTAATACGGCTGTTCCCATCCAATAAATTGTTTGTGCAAACAAATTGTGAATTTATGCATTATAAAATTTAACATAAGCTTCAACACATCTGGACCACTAATTATCAACATTGTAATGCAGACTAATAGTGTTAAACTGAACCGATAAGCACATAATCCTATGGATTAAAATGTCATGTTTATGGAATATAATTTTTTTAAGTATATAAAAAAGAATGCTTGCATTTGGTCTCATCATTCACACATTGTTCAAATAATAAACAACATTTGTCAAATGCAATTCAAACATGCATGGGAATATATCCAATAATAGTCAAAGAGATGAGAAGGCTCGTCCATTACTCTCTGTGCATACATCCACGTTAATACAGTCAAAACTCAAGCTTTTTTAAAAAAAATATAGTATTATTAAAAGCCCATACAGTACTGAACAGAAATGTAGAATGTGTTTCAGAAAATAAACATGAAAAATATGAATAGATGACAGAAAATTTTGGCATATGATTAAAACCTCACAGCGATTCTATTGTTTTTTTGTTTGTTTGTTTGTTTGTTTTTAAAGATAATAATTTTCAAAGAAGTCTACAGTGTTTACATGTAATACGTGTATGCTTATTCAAGCATATAGTGCAATATATATTTTTAATTAAAAGGTCAAGCTGGCCAAAACTTTTGCAACACCATAAAATTAATCACATCAAATTCTAAAAGAGGAAGAAAAGACGTACCTAATTTCATATAGGGGAAACTCTGAATATAAATTAATTTAAAGATAATGCAGCTTTCCGAGGAAGATAAGGGAAAAACACCTTTTAAGACTAATTGTAGCAAGTTGGGTAATGTAAAGCTTTTACAGTGCTATACATATCACTCTAATTTGAGACACAACTGTACGGGGCTCTTAGGCAGAAATTCAAGCCTTTGAACATATAAACTGATCACTTAAAATATGAGGCCAACTGCCTATTACAGTAAGACTTTTACAACTAATACTCAGCATTTCCTTTTTAAACACAATCTATTACATTTATAAAAACAATAATGCATTTGATACAAGATTTTTTTAAATTATTTATGTTTAATGCCCCAATAAGAACAGTCCTACAGGAATTTTCTGGCTGTTGATTAGGTAGTGCCAAATTAAAGAGAAAAATAGTAAAGGCAGAAAATTCTGCAATATTTTCATCTAAAAAAAAAAGAGAAAAAAAAAAAAAAGAAAAAGAGCTGTTATTTGGTACAATTATCTGAGTCATATAGTATAAAATAAAAATGAATGAAAAGCATAAGCATAGTTGTCCCAAACACTAAGACCATTTCAAAAGATATAAGTATTCTCTGTCCTACAGATAAGGTCAGACTCGTTTGCTTTTGTCCTCTGTCAATAACTTGATTTAAGACTTTTAATTAAAGTGTTTTATCTTCCTAGAAATCCTTCCTGACCTGCGTGGATTACGAGCTGCTCTACCATCTACACAAATCCAGGACCGTAGAGGATATTTATCAGAACTCATCCTGTGCCTTTCTACTTTCTGGCCTTCTTTGTCAAACTGTCTTTGTAGCTTTAGTGCCAGTTCTCTGTCCATTCTTTCTTGATGGATCTGTTCAACATATGAATCATTTTGTCTATATTGTGGGTCACAGCTATCACAGCTTTCTATTTTGGATATTTTTATTCTCTTTGCCTCTTCCAAATGTTTGGTCTTCTGGCTCCTCTTTTTGCCCCTTTTTGAGGTAGGTCTGTTAAGTACACAACTTCTGACAGTTGGCTCATTCCGTGAGTCTTGAAGGTCCTCTATTCCCTGATTATGACTTACTCCCTTATGTTTGTCCACTATGGGTGATTTCAAGTTTTCAACCTGTCCTGAAAGTGAACAGTGTGGTTCAAGAGGACCACACTGATTGTGAGTATCAGAATTACCCAATGCCATCAATGTAGGATGTGCATTTGTAGACTGTGAGCCATCATCTCTGCTACACTGATCAAAAATCAACTGCCGCTTATTGTACAGCAAAGACTTTCCCCTCTGCTTTCTAGACAAGTTTGTATTTGCAGTACAATTGCAATGTTGACCCTGCAATATTGAGCCTTTTTCCACGGGACCACAGTTACAAGATTTGTTCTCTTGGTCTTCTTCAGAGCTTTGTGTGATGCTGTAATCCTCTGCCACCGGACTGGTGATGGTTCCTTTGGACATGAACTTGACACGCTGCCGATCTAGCTCAACCTGCTTCCACTTCTGTAGGATGCTAGGACTGGCTTCATAGCTGGTGCTTTTCTGCAGGTTGTGGGTCAGGTTCCTGGGTGTAGACTTTACTATGGTGGGTTCCATTAACCGGCCATCTGGGAGTCTCTTCGGTGGCGTGCACGGTGAGCAAACTATGGGCTTGAAGTGGTTCAGCTCTTCTGAGATGCTGTCATTGCTCTCTGGGCTGACTGAACGCTCGGGTTTAGTATGAGGCACTAAAGAGGAAGGAGGAGAGGCCAAGATGGAACGCCAGTGATGCCTCTTGTCAAGGGGAAGAACTGGTGCTGAGAAGGAACGACTGTTCTCGGAGGATAAGAGTATTCCTGCATTGAAACTATGACAGATACTGGCCTATATTAAGGGGGAAAACAGGAATTATTATTATTACTATTATTATTATTATTATTATTATTAACAACAACAGGAAAAAAATTAACAAATCCTTTAATATTAGATGAGGGTAAACACAATTCTGCCTATGTATGTCTGATAAATTTTTAGCATGACAACAATCTGAGCTGAAATAATTTGCAGGTGTGTAGTTCTGTCATACTTTTTCTGGTAAAGAAATGTGTGACTGAGCTCTGACTTTTCTTCTTCCTTCCTCAGAGTCAGTACAACTTTGGCTCCTTTGTACACTGATGTTGTACAGACTGTGTAAACACAACAAAAAGGCAGGGACATGAAAATAATTTGCACACTCTATATAAAAAAATTATGTAGTATAATGCAGATCTTTTATTATGAATTATGTTGATACCTTTTGCAAAAAGATGGGGAAAACCTTGATCGGCGCACAAATGCTGATGCATGCCTGGTTCTCATTCTCATAGGTTGTTCATTCTCAGAGTCGGACAACACTAAAGACTGAAAAATATAACTACTTGTCATCAACATTTTTCTTTTTAACTAGGGCTTGACTGATGAATCAGCTGAAAATATTTACTTCTGTACGAGTATGAACTATGGAGGAGTTGTGAGGCACCAACACACTGAACCAACACTTGCTGAACCCCACTTTTTAATTGAAAAATGAATTAATTATATTAATAATTAAAAAAACAAAAAAACAAAACAACAACAACAAAAAAACATACAGTATCCTGAGAATGTTGCAGTCCACTTTCCCCTTTCTTACGGCAGGATAATTTTTTTATTCTCTCTTCAGTTTCTTCATCCATCATCATCTGGAAGCACAATGTTTAGATCGCAGTGATACTTCTACAGTGGACAATCATACTCAATTTACGTAACCTATATCACATTCCTGAACATAAATAAGAAGATCCTTAGGTTACATGAACATATTTCTTATGATTATGTCAACTAACCTTATTGTTTTGCTTATCATATTCATGCCGCATATCTCCAGGCTTACATATCTGCATAGGTGAACAGAAAACATCTGTGGAAAACAAGACAATAAAACACATTAGAGCCAAACTCTGACAATCTCAGCAAACACAAAGAAATCCGAACCAAATCAATCATAGCTCTTTTGTGTCAAACGATTTTTTTGCTTGTTTTTCTCCTATAGTAATGGATAACAAAGGGATTATAAAATGTGTGCAACATCGTATATATACTCCAGGGAAACAGGATATGGTTAAAGCTAAGGGCTCCTCTGGAATTTTTCTTAGCGAAACATCGAAATTTGTGAGACCACCACTCCCACTCCCACGATGCAGAGAAAACTCAAAAGCTTCGCAATTTAACATTAAGGCCTTTCGATGAGACTGACCGAATACGAGAATACGATACGATTAAATCTCTAGGAAGAGTTCATTAAGTACGAGGCCCGGAAATGGCAAAAACATAGGAATTTTTTTTTTTAATCTAAATGGTTGACTTCTTGTTGAGTTTAGGGTATGGGTATAAGAGACTTTAGTAGATATTGACATGTTACACACCGAATTTCGTACATGTAGGTGAAACATAGCGCGAGGCGCACATAGTTGAAATTTTGTAGGTGGCGCTATCGAGCCATTTTGCCCCAATCAATACTAGACCCCCATCAGGTGTAAATTTTCACTAGTTCTGACGCGTCTGGAAAGTTTTCGGGTATATTTAGGCCCTCAAAAATGATTCATTTGAAGAAGAAGAAGAAGAAGAAGAAGATGATGATGATGATGATGATGATGATGAAAAGAAACATAGCAGATCCAACAGGGCCTCACACCAGCGGTGCTCGGGCCCTAAATACTGCTGTTACTCTGCACACGGCCCTTTGCTTGTTTTGTTTTTTTCCCTGCTGAAGTGACACATTCTTGGGCTGTTGTGTTTAATGGCTCTGTGGAAGCCTGCGCACGTACACTGGTGTAAAGTAAAGAGTAGGAAAAACTACGGTGTGTAACGTTGGGGACGTTTTCTACTTTCCGGAGTTACTTGAACGCTAAAGGAATCCGACAGATAATCTACCACAGGACATCCAACACAGTGCACTGAAGTTGATGAAGTGTGGTAAGAACATTTACACAGCGATCACTCCGGCGCAGTCCCTGCACGAGCTGTCAGTGTTATTTTGGCAGTGATATAAATAAGAGTTCTGACTTTTGGAGTCGACTCCGTCTGAAAATCGATGCAGTCGATTCCAATGTCCATTTTTTTTCTCGAGTCCAAAAACTACTACACAAAACAGAAAACGATCTCTTGTAAGAAAAATCAAACAACGCAATAATACATAATTGTGGTATTATTAATAGTATGACTGAGAGGGGTTGTTTATTAACAAATAATTACCATTGTATATATGAACGACTTCTTTTAAACCGAAAGCTTCGGGCTGGAATCGAAGAGTCGATTCTTTTAAGAATCGACTCCCAGCCTTTAGTTAAACCATACCGTATCTTTCCGTACCTGCATTCAAGTAGACACAAAACTATACAGTTTCGTTGGCAAACGCTTGTTTTCTTTTTCGCACAAACAGTTAGTTACTTTAAAACATCCCTGCATGTTTCACATGATTTTAACTTTAAACAGCTTGTTTACATCACCTTCCGTAGCCATCACTCGGTCCCGCTGCTCTAATCTACGGCCGCATCGTTCCGGATAAGTTTGGCGCACCATTTCCCAGAGCTCGGTGTTGACGAGACTCTTCTCCCGGGACTGTTTATTTCGGGCCCAGCTGGACACACGCAGCCGGCAGGACGGGCAGCACAGCCCGCTACACTCCACCGTCCGCTTAAAACACTGGAGGCAGACTGAGTGTCTACACGGCATAGTCACGGGCTCCAGTAATATCTCCAAGCAAACCGGACACCGAGCTTCCTCCAGAGTAAGACAGCGCACATGACGGTGATTAGAAACGGCTCCAGACCGGGCTTTAGCCTGCTGTCCCGGTCCGCTGACAGACCCGGCGCACCCCGCCGCCGCCATTTTCAGCTGCTTTCTTACTTGTATGGTTTGAAAACAAGCTCCGCCCATTTTTTTTTACATCAGGGAGCATTGAATGAAACGCGTTTTCCTTTTTTTTTTTTTTTTTTTTTATATGTAGTCTTAAATATGTAGTCTCCTAACTGTTAAAGCTCGAAAAAAAAAGTATTATATATATATATATATATATATATATATATATATATATATATATATATATATATATATATATATATAGTTTAACGTATGGTTCTCAAATTGGGTCCATGAAGCACTGCGGGGAGGTCCGTTTATAAAGACAACACAGGTGAATGAGGTATTAAAATAAATAAACACACACAAACACACAAACACACACACACACTTAGACACACAAACACACACAAACTTTTTTAAGTGCATTGCAAATGAGACTTGACTGAATTAAATATGCATACAATTAGCATATTTTATTAACCAAAAAAAGGGTGATGTTAGAATTAAAATATTAATTTCACCGTGAACACACTTAAGAAAAAAGACATTAATTTATTATTTAATCAAGAAAATACCAAGGTTAGTTTAGTGTGGTTTCTTTTAAAACATGTTTTTAAAATAAACTACAATGGAAGGACACAGAACTTGATATTCATAGCTTTTCATGTATATATCATATGATGTGACTGGGAAGTGGGCAGAATTAAAGAGTTCCTCTGTAACTTCCAGATGATGTTGTGGTCATACATTAAATGAACAAAAGCAGTGAAATAAACATATTGACATAAAATTGCTAATTTTCTTGTATCTAAGGCTCCGTCTCACAGCTTACAGGACACCCCTCCCACAAATATTTGCAGCAAAATACAGTAGTGTTGAAATGTAGAAATGTTGTCAATAAATGCCAATACAAGTTGAACTCTTCCAAACATGTCCAAAAAGTGCACAACATACATTATCAGAAAAAAAATCAGATTGCATATGTATTCAGACATATTTTGTTTGTGTGTTTTGATAGAAAGAATAAATCACTGACTAAAGTATGAAGACGTGTTATAATACTGGGAAATACTGAACAGTTTCGAATGAAAAAGATGATTAATACAGATGCACACTGACAGGTAATGTGATGATTCTTCACAGAATAATGTGAGAGACACAGCAACTGAAATAAAAAAAATAAAGGAACAATTTAAATGATTAAAGAATTGGGGAAATTCAGCAATACACCAATGTTGATTATTTAATAATAAATAAAACACAGATGAAGATTAAATTTACACAAATCCTTTTGAGCAACCAAAACGTCCAAAGGGTAGTTCTGTGAGCAGGCACACTGGACGGCACACACCACTGTAGTTTGTACAACTCCAGGGATATGCCACCATTGCATTACATTCGCCTGAAATGTAACATACACACTATTTTATGTTCAGTTTAAGAAAGAGCTATTTCTTTACTGATTTAGCCACACAGGCACATAATTATACATAACATATCTCAATTCAGTTTTGCATGAAAAAGTGACTGGCTACTAACAAATGTAGCAAATAATTACCAGCAATGGCCAACATGATCAAAAAACACAGGAGTATCATTCTTTGATATATCATGATCGTTCCCTGATGTTGTCTTTCCTTAGTTCTGTTAGAATGCTGTACGATCTTTGAATGACTATATATTTTTTTCTTCCAAAAGGAGGAGCTAACGAGGATTATGAACAAATGTCTGTACTTCAAACTGAGTAATGCACTTCAGAAATTCAATTAGGGCACATATAAATTAAATTGAGTTCATGTGATGTTGCATAATTATATTTAGTTAGGTTAACAAGCTTTCCTGTGGGACTATCTTGTCATGAGACTTTCATGCACTGGATTGAAAAAAAGATGGGTAAATGTTTCTGGGGTAATATTCAGTTATGTGTTTTTATAATTCACACTTTTTTATCTAACATGTAATTAATTATTGATGAACTTTTTCCATCCATCCATCTTCTATACTGCTTTATACTTTTCAGGGTCACGGGGAAACCTGGAGCCTATCCCAGGGAGCATCGGGCACAAGGCGGGGTACACCCTGGACAGGGTGCCAATCCATCACAGGGCAAAAGCACATACACATTCACACACCCACTCATACACTAGAGACATTTTAGACATGCCAATCAGCCTACCATGCATGTCTTTGGGACTGGGAGAGGAAGCCGGAGTACCTGGAGGAAACCCCAGCAGGGCACTGTGGGAATCAAGCCCCCGACCCTGGACGCGTGAGTGGAATGTGGAACACCCCCAAACATTATTACATTTTTTCATTTAATCGTTTTTCTTCATGTTTTACAGTTGACAATTTTTTTAGTGAATTGTGCAGTTACTCATCCCTGTCGCTGATGTTAAATAATTATTTGTTGAATAACGTCTTCTCCGGATCACTAGATGGCACTGTATTGCGAGTCTTGCAGAGAGAACAGCACCAAAGATGCTAGAGAAAGAAGGAAGATGTACAAGTACGGGTCAAATTTTATTGCTGTATCTACACACGCATACGTAGTACTTAGTAAGTAGTTATAGTATGTCTAAATATCTTATATGTTACTAAACGTATACTACTGTGTTAAGTAGGATACTAAGTAGTATAGTTGATGTACTACGGTCATGCTGGACGCTACCACATTGAGTACAATTTCATCCACGCACATTCGATTGTAGCGAATGTGTAGGTGGGGAAACAATGCTGAAATGTGAAGTGTCTTTATCGCATTCTCAGGTATGCACACGAATAAAAACGGTGACAGGTGAGGAAACGATTTTTAAATAGACCAAATTATTTCCATTGCAGTTTAGTATAAAAAGATGCCTTCCAGAAAGTTTTCCCTTTTTTTTTCTTTTTCTTTTTTCCGCCTCTTGTTTTTTGGTTGAGCTCTTTGGCCAAAATGGCGATGTATTAGTAACATTAACGACAATTTCCATATTTGTTATGAATTACTTTCACCAGTAGAATCTCTCAAAACGATACGAAGAACGATTAAGTTGAGCAGGTAATGTAATTTATAGTAAACCTTATCGTCATTAAACAGTGTGTGATTAATGACTTGGGTAGAGATGAACAGCGCACCCGTCAGTAGGAAAGTGTCCTTCTAATGTTAATTAAGATAAGAGAACGCTATTTCCTACATCATTTAAAAAATATCCGCCTTTCACTGGATAATACGGAATTATCCCATTTACAGTCTGTAATGATTGCTTTGGCTTTGTAAACAAAATGAGGTTTGATTAGTGAAATTCTGAACAAGTTTTGACAGTATACAGACCAATAACTCTGTCTTACCGCTAAGTGGCGCTAATGTTCTGAACACATTGTTGTACTGTAAGTATCTGCATTCACTGCACTGCATTTCTCGGCACATCTGGGACAGCGTTAAATGAAATTAGATTTGAATATTTGTATATTTGTTTGATTAAATTTCGTTTACTCCCATCTGAATTTAAGTGACATTGTATGTTAAGACGAATGCTCAGTAACTCAAGAATTAATGCTAAGTTACTCAGTTAGTGCCACTAACACTTCCCTATCTGCCTCTGTCTGCTGAGACTGTACACTATAGCATGAGTTTTCATGGGGAGAAAGTGCAATAATTGAAAGTTTGCCAGAATGTAAGGGGAAGGTTTTCTGAATCAAGCCTTAGACTCTCAGGATGTTCAAATGATTTAAGAAGTTATGGGAATATTAGGGGAACATTCTCAGAACCATAATGAGAAATAAAATGCAAACGTTATTTTCCATAACATAAATTTTACTAGGAACCCAAATAGGAAGTAAAAAAGATATGTTCTCAGAAAGTTTTGGGGAGCACAAAACAAACATTCCCAGAATGTTGAAGTAGGTTCTGGGAACCAAGAATAGTTAACCAGGTTAGAATTAAGCAATTTCGCACAAGTTAATTAGTGAACTGACATTTAATTGAGTAACTGACATTTCAGACATAATATGTCCAAAAGTTTTGTTTATCTTTGCTCCATTAGCAGAAATAGGTCCCGAAGAAGCTACACTCACTCACTTTATAGCCTGTATTCTAGCTGACTCACATTCATTTCTACATTCCCGTTGAAATTGGTATCCCTTCTTCCTTTTTATCTTCATTTGACAAGATTTCATATTTTAAGTCAAAATTATATTCAGACAAATTGTATCATTTGCCATGTCTGCTGATGATGTTGCTAACTCTGTGGTAAGGGTTTCAGTGGGACTGTTGCTAGATTTGGTATTTTATTCAGCAAACACAGGCATTGATGCAAACAGCGAAACCTTCTGCTCTGGTAATACTAAATATCAGCACTCTTGGAACACCTCTTGTCCAATCAAATTAGTGAACCAGAACTAATTGAATAATAATAACAACAGTAGTATTGCAAGTGTATTTTAACATTTTATGTTTCATTAACTAGAAATGGTTGAGTAAATGGAATAGTGTGCTCTTGCATTACTAAAGCTAGCTACATTTGTAGTAGTCAATGCAACTACTGAGCTAATTCTCAGTTTTTGTTAAGGGGTTTGGTTTAGCTGAGTGATTTTAAGAATGATGTCTAATTTAAAACAACTTTGAAAAATAATGTCCACAATTTAAAATGATTCGAAGACACAGTATTATGCCACCTGCCACATTGTAGCCCAGATGTTAAGGTTCACATTAAGTATATTATATGTATATATATTTAACAATATCTCATCAGGTCACATAGCAGAAGCCTGCCATTTTAATATCAAGATGTCACCTGGAAAGACCTCAGTCAACATTGTGAACTTGGGGAGAGTTGCTTACCGCAGTGCCCTACAGATACAGCAACAATATATCAGACAACATTTCGATTCTTCAAGCCAAACTCCAAACACGTTACTCTTGTGTGAACATGATCCTGTTTACACCACTGGTATTCGGAGAGCATCGTACCCTTCTGAAGAGGAGCAGAGACTGAAAGATCTGGGTGCAGAATTCTTTCGGACAAACCGCGGAGGCCTTATAACCTTTCACGGACCAGGACAGATGGTGTGTTATCCTATTCTTAATCTGGGCTGTTTTAAGAAGAGTGTGAGGTGGTATGTGTGTGAACTGGAAAAGACAGTGATTAAGATGTGTGACAAGTTTGGAATTAAAGCTTCCACCTCACCAGACACTGGGATCTGGGTTGGAAACAACAAAATATGTGCAATAGGTAATTGTGTTTTTTCTGTTTTTTTTTTTTTTTCTTCTCCATTGTTTTACACAGACTGTAGGTCAAATGTAATAAAATAATTGTAACTTGCCAATATATCTTCAGGTATCCGCTGTGGTAGATACATCACTTCTCATGGTTTGGGACTGAACTGCAACACTGACATGAGCTGGTTTGACCACATTGTGCCCTGTGGTATCGTGGGAAAAGGAGTCACCTCACTCAGTCAAGAGCTCGGCCGGGATGTCACGATTGAAGAGGCGGCTCCAGTGTTACTAGAGGCTTTTAGTGAACAGTTCAATTGCACTATGAATAAAGCCGATCTTCTGCGAAATCACTGAATGCCAGACAAAGCAGACTTTAAACTGATAAATAATGTAGGACCCTTCCCTCATGGGTAACCCTAATAAAATGTTAAATATTGTGCCAGTCCATAATGAATATCACTGTCTCCTGTTTTATATGCTCACCTGCTACAATTGGAACGTAATTTATTTAACTAATTTGTATGAGTAGAAATATTGAGTGATTTGGCGTGTAAAGTGTTCGTAGAGTATGAATGGGTGTGTGAGTGTGTATGTGATTGTGCCCTGCGATGGACTGGCACCCTGTCCAGGGTGTACCCCACCTTGTGCCCGATGCTCCCTGGGCTAGGCTCCCTGGCTGAATGGAGAAATATTGAGTAATGTGTCTTCTTTTTACACTTTGTTTTTTATGTAGATGCTTTAGAAGCTATGCTTAGGTATCACACATTGTGTAGTAAATGTACATATAGACTATATACAGTTATACAGCAGTTTTAACTGCTACGGTTTTGAATATTAACTTCATTTATCTTGTAACAGCCTCAGAAATTTTTGGCTTGTACATCTGAAAACTTTTGTCCAGAACATCCTGTTTCTCTGAACACTGTTTCTACAACCCCAATACCAAAAAAGTTGGGACATTATAGAAAATGTAAAAAAAAAAAAATTCATTTGAAAATTCAATTCACCTTGTACTATTTTGAAAACACGATCAACACATTATTTGATGTTTTACTTTGTGAATTTAATTTATTTTTGATCATTTTTAATTTAAAATCATTTTAAATCTGATGACTGCAACACACTCCAAAACAGGTGGGACAGTTGACTGTTTACCACTGTGCAAACTCACCTTTTCTTTTAATAACTTATTTTTTCTTATTAAGTGTTTGGGTGCTGAGTGAAGACACCAGATGGTTAAGTTAAGCAAGCAGAATTCCACCCCCCCATTCAACCATTTTGCATTTCTTCAACTGTGCAAATGTACAGGGCTTTTGTTGCCTTATTTTATGCTTCATAATGCACATTCTCAATCGGAGACAGGTCAGGACTGCAGGCAGGCCATGCTAACACCCACACTCTGCTTATGAAACCATGCACTTGTAATAGGTGCAGAATGTGGTTTGGCTATTGTCCTGCTCTGGATGGCAGCATATGTTGCTCCAAAATGTGTACACATCTTTCTGCATTAATGATTAATCACAGATGTGCAATTTTTCCCTTGCTGTGGGCACTGACACTCCCCATACCATGACAGATGCTGGCTTTTGGACCTGACTCGGATGGTCCTTTTCATTTTTGGCCCCCGAGAACACTACGGCTGTTTTGTCTGAAAGACTATTTGAAATGTTGACTCGTCAGATCACAAAACAAGACTCCACTGTGCTGCTGTCCATGTCAGATTGTTTGGAGGCTCCTTATATACTATGATTAAACGATTGCCTCACCTGTTTCACATCACCTTCTTATTTCAACTTATCACATCATTATTAATCCTAAATTGCCCCTGTCCCAACATTTTTGGAACATGTTGCATTTATCAATTTGAAAATAAACGTTTACCTTACATTTACAAATCACTCATCTTTGTTTTTATTAGCATGTTCCATAATGTCCCAATATTTTTTGGACAATTGGGGTTGTACATACATAACAGAAAATAATCCTTAAAGTGCTTCTGAAGCTGATGGACATGAAAATAATTTGTGCCTAATTGAATTTCCATGTACAGAAGAATGTTTACTACAAGATGATTTACTAAAGAGCTGACATGTTGTAGCACAATACTCAAGATGTTAACATTCATTCATTAGTCTGTCTTCAGATGAGCAGGTTTATCCTGTTTAGGTTGCAATGGATTTGGGAACATTGGGCCTGAAAATCCACAGAATGCCAGTCCATTGCAGACATTACAAAATTCATTAAACAATAAGCACTTTATGCTGGTCAAGTTTGCAGTGGAACCAGAGCCTTTCCCAGGAACACTGGGCATCTTACAGCAGTAGACCCTGAATGGGTCTATTTTGTAATGGATCATTATTTTGATCACTATTTAATGATATATGATTGTTATTTATTTTTTTCCTATTTTAATCAAGATGTTGTTTACCAAGTGGGTTTTTGTGCCAGAGATCATTTTCAAGATGAGAATGGATCTTCACGAAAGCCTTAAGGCCAGCTGTACTAAAAAGCTAATGGTTTTTATAGTGCCCATGACATTCTATCATTTGTACTCATTCCGAAGCCAAAATTCTTGAGACTTCATATAGTGACAGTCAGTATTCAGGTAATTATATAGTATATAGTACTTACAGCTGTTTTGGCAGATGTTCATGGCACTGATTATGTAAGTATGATTAATTCTCTTTGAGGCTTGTTGAAATTACATCTCTGAAGAGTGACCAGCCATTGGTGTTATTTTATCGTGGTTGCTGCTGTGGTGCAGAATAAACAAGAAGCACCAACCTCAGGACTGAGTTCCATTACACATTCCATCATTTTTCAAGGATGTGACATCAAATATAATAACCATACAGAGACTGCTTCCCAAAACAAATATATAACCTTTATTCATATGAAAAACAGTAAATGTAATAAAATATACTGTACACTTCTCATAAATGTCAAATATAGACTTAAAAAAGTAATACAAATAGGCCTAGTAGTATATTGTGACATTTTTTCCTGCATGTGCTTAACACGTGTAATTACATGCTCTTGCCTAATTTGTAGTAACATGAATGTTGAAAGGATGGATTATATTTACTGACGTTTATTCAAAGGTTATCATGTTCAAAGATGCTACCAAGTCCTTTTGAATAGAACTTGCACCTTTGTACCACGCATAAATTATGAGCATTTACAGACTATGACCACTTGATGGTAGTGTTCTAAAACAGCCCACACACGTCAATCAAACTTGCCATTACACCTCACATTACATAACAGAACTTTTCTTCAGAACAATGAAAAATTGCCCAATTATTAACCAAAAATTTAATGTGTTTAACATTAGGTAGCAGCAGTTGCTGCCTTTGACTTTCTTAAAGGCTATTTGTAATGGCTTTGACTAAAGTAGCACCTGTGTAAAGGTGAGGATATACCATTTTGCTTTACACAGTGGGACAAAGCTGTTTAAACTGATTTACACAAATAGCAGCTACACTATATGGCCAAGCATTTGTGGACCATATCACCCATATGTGGTTCTTCCCCAAACTGTTGCCATAAAGTTGGAAGCACACAATTGTGTAGGGTGTCTTTATTTTCTGCAGCATTACAATTTCTCTTCACTGGAACTAAGGGTCCCAAACCTGTACCAGCATGTCAATGCCCTTGTGCACTAAGCGAGTTTCATGAAGACTTGGTTTACCAAATTTGGTATGGAAGAACTCAACTGGCCTGCACTAACCCAACTGAACACTTTTGGGATGAAATGCAACACCAATTGCACCTCAGGCCTCCGCACCCCACATCAGTGCCTGACCTCACTAATGCTCTAGTGGCTGAATTTCAAAACCAAATTGCCATACTTCAAAATCTAGTGGAAAGCCTTCCCAACCTCAAAGGGAAATCTGGAAAGGGATGTTCACAAGTCACATATGGGTGTGATTGTCAGATGTCCACAAACTAGTAGTCTGTGGCAGCATTTTATCCAGTTTCTCCTCTTCTAGGTCCCATTCTGTACACAATGTCAGCTTGTGTCTTGAGATTGGTACATTTACATTTATTCATTTAGCAGACGCTTTTATCCAAAGTGACTTACAAATGAGGATATACAAGCAAAGCGATATATCAAGCGGAGAACAATACAAGTAGTGCTACCATGCAAGATTTATAATTAGTAAAGATTTAAACCTAAACAGTACACTTGAGAAACAAATATTCTGACCTCATAAATCTTACAATAAATGTAATCAATTTTACATTTAAGTCCCTTTATCTTTCTGCAAAGTAGAAATTGGTCCTTCCTATGATTTGTGCCTCTAAATGGACTTCAGTGTCAACATACATGGCTACTTATGCTTTCTGAATGACTGCATACTTTATGTCCAGAAATAGCTTCTCAACAAATCAAGGCAATTATGAAAATAATTAGCCCCCTGCCAAAACTGTTTATGTAAATATGAATATGTTAGAATGAGCTGACGCTTGGCACTTGCTAATGATGTCAAGTAGTACCAATAAATCAAAAACACTGGAGTCATGGTATAATCAAATAAGTTTTGCCACTCACCTGAGAAGTCTTATTGGTTCATCAGAATCAAATTTGTACTGTAATTCAGAATTGATTCATGAAGCATCTTTGAGATTAAACCAAAACTCAAGTTACCACACTCATACAACTATTACTTTCCAGGATAGATTAACATTTTCATCACTACTGCTAACATTCTTAGTAGTGAACAATGGCAAAAGTAGAACTGGTGATGACTCAGAAACTTCCCAAACCTTCACAAGTACAAGCAGGCACCTGTGCCTTTTAGGAAGCAGTGGTGAAGAGGAAATGAAAGAGCTAAATGATAATGGTAAAAAGAGTGGCCAGAGTTATTACTTTTCATACACTGACAGCATCTAGTTACAGCATATCAAAATAGCCCCCAGCTAAACAGAAGCACACACAAACACCCCAGACAAAAGCACAGTACTGCTTTACTTTATGTGTTAAAGGAAAATGCATGCACCACAGCAACTATGCTGAGGCAGTGGACATCAGTACTTTGACAGGAGAATCCCACGGGGTTTTGAGGTGGAGGAGTGGGGAAATGCTCAAGAATGGACCTTACATTTATATGCATGTGAATGGCCAGATTTACTATCAGACTGGTGGCAGTCTGGCTCAGGTGACTCAGGGTCTCCTACACACTCACATACATGCATAAATAAATTCACATGTGCACAGTGACAACATAGCTGCTGTATGCGATCAGAATTGAGCTTTTATCTCTCTCACCCCATAAGGTAAGTGTAAGTGATATATTTAACCTAAAATATGCGAGAAAACATCACATTATTTCACATAAACATCCACAAACCTGTAAAGATGGGACAAATACTTGGACATGCTGCAGGTCCCTATTTTTGGATGATTTAATCACTTTCATTTATTCATTCATCTTCAATAACTGCTTAACCCAGGAACACTGGGCACAAGGTGGAAATACACTCTGAATGGGATAAGAGTCCATCACAGGGCAACATGCATACACATTCACAATTAGCAGCAAATTAGCATAAACCGTCCACCTACCAACATGTTTCTAGCAGGTGGGGGAACCTAGAGTAAACCAATGCCACACAGGGAGAACATGAAAAACGCCATACAATTAGTAATCTGAGCTCAGCATTGAAATGGGGACCCTGAAGCTGTGCGGTGACAGCATTACTCACTGCATCACTGCACCACCCTTGTCACTTTTAAGAAACATTAGTTTTACAATAGTATATTATCCAGATGTCTCTGCTCATTTTTGCACTGCTTAGATATATCATTTAACACAGTCTCATAAACAATCATGCAATTAGTGTGGAAGATTTATGTATTTACTAATGAGAGTGATTGAAATTATATATATATATATATATATATATATATATATATATATATATATATATATATATATATATATATATATATATATTATATATATATATATATATATATATATATAAATATACATACATACATATATATATATATATATATATATATATATATATATATATATATATATATATATATATATATATATATATATATATTAAACTATTAAAGGGTGATGATCTTCCAGGCATAACTCCTTTGGCAAGGTTCTTCGACATCTGTAAAGATAGTCTTAAAGCAAAGCTGCTTTCTAAAATAGTACAGGGGTAACTTTCTAAATTTAAAAAAATAATATGAATAGATGCAGCCAAGAGGCCCATGATCACTCTGGATGAACTGCAGAGAACTACAGCTGAGGTGGGAGAGTCTGTCCATAGGACAACAATCAGTCGTACACTGCACAAATCTGGCCTTTATGGAAGAGTGGCAAGAAGAAAGCCATTTCTCAACGTTTGGTGTGACGTTTGGTGTGTCTCCCAGGTGGCTTGTGGCAAACTTTAGACAAGACTTTATATGGATATCTTTGAGAAATGGCTTTCTTCTTGCCACTCTTGCCATAAAGGCAGTTTTTAGTATTATACAATTTTTTTTTGTCTAAGAAAAGCCCTCCCCACTTTTTTTTTTTTTTTTTTTTCATTATAATTTTTTTTTTTTTTTTTTTTTTTTTTTTTTTTTTTTTTTTCTTTTTTTTTTTAAAGTTTTTTAGAAAAATTTATATTTTTTTTTTTTTTTTTTTTTTTTTTTTTTCTTTTTATTATTAATTTATTAAAAACTTTACTTCTAAAGATTTTTTTTTATATTTTTATTTTAAAATATTATATAAACTTTTTAAACTTCTTCACAAAAATTTTTACGAATCCTGCTTTTTTTTTACCTTCCTCTCCACAACCTCCCCTAACTCTCTGAGACTATCACAGAGCAGGTGCATTTATACAGAGACTTGATTACACACAGGTGGATTCTATTTATCACCAACAGTCATTTAGGACAACATTGGATCATTCAGAGATCCTCGCTGAACTTCTGGAGTGAATTTGCTGCACTGAAAGTAAAGGGACCAAATAATTTTGCACGCACCACTTTTCAGTTTTTTATTTGCTAAAAAAGTTTAAAATATCCAATAGATTTCGTTCCACTTCACAATTGTGTCCCACTTGTTGGTGATTCTTCACAAAAAATTAAAATTTTATATCTTTATGTTTGAAGCCTGAAATGTGGCAAAAGGTTAAAAAGTTCAAGGGGGCCGAATGCAAGGCACTGTATAAGTGTGCCATTTACTATGAATATCAAGAAATAGCAACATTTTAATAGTCAAGTCAATAATCAATAAGGCTTAGAAATGCGAAGGGAAACAGAATGGCAAGACTACAAAAAAAAGCTATATGAGAGGAGTATATGGACAGTCTGATTAGGGAAATTAGTAACAGCTGATTGTGGTTAGTAGCTCAGTGACTGGGAACGGGCTAATGCTTGCACTGGATTACCAAGTGACCATTTTAACAGAGAATTAAACTATGTAAATCATGTGCTGCTACCATCATAGACACAAATCACCTCATATCTGAAGACAGCATTAATAGAAGATCCTACATCATCCAGAAGATTTTTTTTTTGACATTGAACAAGATAGTAGAGCAATACAGTTTCAAAGCATTGGTTTAATAGGGGTTGTAATCCTTTTAACTCCCCAAAAATGTAACTTCACAGAAAGGATGGGATAGAACACAGAATAGAATAGAAATAAAGCTGAGTATTTCCAATATATTTGAGTCTACCAATCAGCTACAGTAGCGAAAATGCCCTGTTACAGTTGGCAATATTCTGTTTTTATTAGGTCAGGAAAGTATTACTTATGTACTGTAGGTCATCTTACCACCATATACAGTGGTGTGAAAAAGTGTTTGCCCCCTTCCTCATTTCCTGTTCCTTTGCATGTTTGTCACACTTAAGTGTTTGAACATCAAACCAATTTAAACAATAGTCAAGGACAACACAAGTAAACACAAAATGCAATTTGTAAATGAAGATGTTTATTATTAAAGGTGAAAAAAATCCAAACCATCATGGCCCTGTGTGAAAAGTGATTGCCCCCTTGTTAAAACATACTATAACTGTGGTTGTTACACCTGAGTTCAATTTCTCTAGCCACACCCAGGCCTGATTATTGCCACACCTGTTCACAATCAAGGCATCACTTAAATAGGAGCTGCTTGACACAGTAAGGTCCACCAGAAGATCCTTAAAAGCTACACATCATGCCGAGACCCAAAGAAATTCAGGAACAATTGAGAAAGAAAGTAAGTGAGATCTATCAGTCTGGAAAGGGTTATAAAGCCATTTTCAAAGCTTTGGGGGGAATCCAGCGAACCACACAGTGTGAGCCATTATCCACAAATGGCGAAGACATGGAACAGTGGTGAACCTTCCCAGGAGTGGCGCGCCCAAAATTACCCCAAGAGCGCCGCGACGACTCATCAAGAGGTCACAAAAGACCCCACAACAACGTCCAAAGAACTGCAGGCCTCACTTGCCTCAGTTAAGGTCAGCGTTCATGCCTCCACCATCAGGAAAAGACTGGGCAAAAATGGCCTGCATGGCAGAGTTCAAGGAGAAAACCACTGCTGAGCAAAAAGAACATCAAAGCTTGTCTCAATTTCTCCACAACACATCTTGATGATCCCCAAGACTTTTGGGACAACATTCTGTGGACCGATGAGACAAAAGTGGAACTCTTTGGAAGGTGTGTGTCCAAGTATATCTGCGTAGAAGGAACACTGCATTTCATAAAAAGAACATTATACCAACAGTAAAATATGGTGGTGGTAGTGTGATGGTCTGGGGCTGTTTTGCTGCTTCAGGACCTGGAAGACTTGCCGTGATAAAAGGACTATGAATTCTGCTGTCTACCAAGAGATCCTGATGGAGAATGTCCGACCATCTGTTCGTGGTACTCAAGCTGAAACGAACTTGGGTTCTGCAGCAGGACAATGATCCTAAACACACCAGCAAGTCCACCACCGCAATGGCTGAAGAAAAACAAAATGAAGACTTTGGGTGGCTAGCGAAAGTCCTGACCTGAATCCTATTGAGATGTTGTGGTATGACCTTAAAAAGGCCGTTCATGCTCGAAAACCCTCTAATGTAACTGAATTAGGATAATTCTGCAAAGATGAGTGGGCCAAAATTCCTCCAGGACGCTGTAAAAGCCTCATTCCACGTTATGCATAAGCGGCTTGGTTGCAGTTGTTGCTGCTAAGGGTGGCCAACCAGTTATTAGGTTTAGGGGCAATCACTTTTTCACACAGGGCCATGATGGTTTGGATTTTTCTTCTTTAATAATAAACACCTTCATTTACAAATTGCATTTTTTGTTTACTTGTGTTGTCTTACTTGTTAATATTTAAGTGGTTTGATGTTCCGAAACTACTTAAAGTGTGACAAACATGCAAGAACAGGAAATGAGGAAGGGGGCAGAACAACTTTTTTTTTACACCACTGTATGTTGACAACAATAGTTAAAGTAAGTGTGCTGTCTAATAATTTGAGTTTGTTCCATGATTCCAGGTGTCCCTCCTATTGCATCAGTTCTTTGCCTGCAGTATGAGGTGACGTTTGTAAGGTGTTAGTACCAGAGCAGTCAGCCATGGGATTAAGGTTCTGGTTGGCCTGGGTCCAGTAATTGGACTGTTGCAACTGAGTCCAGTGATGGCCAGGGTTGAGCAGCCTGTCAATCAAAGTAGTAGGCCTGAAGTTTTGGTATTTCAGCAGATTGGCAGGAAATGTAAAGAGTAGAATTGGGAGGAAGGCTGAAAATGGCACAGACAAGAAGGTAGACACCTCACGATTCACTGTAAAAATTACTTTTAAATCAGTCAAAGTAATGATGCCTATTCTGATGAGTTGTCAAGACAACATGCCCAATAGTAATAACCTTATAAAATTGCATCTGTTGTTTTTGAAGAACCAATATGCTTACCAGTAAAAAAAAAAAAAATATATAAAAAAAAAAAAACTATATATATATATATATATATATATATATATATATATGTATATATATATATATATATATATATATATATATATATATATATATATATATATATACATATATATATATATATATATGTGTGTGTGTGTTGCACATTTCCTGTCGAGTGTAGAAAAGTACAAGGAAAATGCAGCATACTGCTGCAGCAAGTTTCTGTCTTGTTTCTCTCCACAGTTTGTGAACTGAGGACAATCGATTGTGTGCTCAGTCTTAAATCAGACACTGTGAGGACATGAAAAAGGTACAACTGAGATAGGATTGCCCTCAGAGACTTTCAAGTTGTACAGAAAAGTAAAGCAAGAAGAATGTTTCCCATCTAAAAGTCTTCTGTGATTGTCAACATCCAGGAGAGGAATTTCAATGTAGGAGTGGAGTTCTGTGAAGTTACATGTTTCTGGAGTTAAATGGAGTTCAAAATCTATTAAACCAATGCTTTGAAACTATATTGCTCTACAATCCTGTTCAATGCAAAAAAAATAAAATAAAAAATAAATAAAAATAATAATCTTCTGGGTGATGTAGATTCTTCCATAAATGCTGTCTTCAGATAAGAGGTGATTTGTGTCTATGATGGTAGCAGCAAATTATTTACATAGTTTACATAGTTTAATTTTCTGTTAAAATTGTCACTTGGTAATTGGTAAATTGTAATTGGCTTACTGTCATTCATATACAAAGGTAATAGACAATCCCACTAACAAAGTTGAACCCAAGTGTTTTATTTAACCAAAGGGAAGATGAACATGCGACAAATCAATGGTCAGACCACAAGCTTTATCACCTTCAGACTCCAGTTCCACTCCCATTCCAGTCCAAGCATTAGCCTGCTCCCAGTTACTGAGTTACTAACCACAATCAGCTGTTTCTAATTTCCCTAATCAGACTGTCCATATATACACCACTCCTCGTTTTGCAGTCTTGCCATTCTGGTTTCCTTTGAATTTCTAAGCTTTATTGGTTAGTTGGTTTTTATGAGGGTATCTACTGCTACTTTGTTTATTTGACTGCTATATCTGCCTTACCTACATTTACTGTTGGTTTAGATCTCTCTTTTGAACTATAACCTCAAAATCCATCTAAAATATATGCAATTGATTGTCCTCAGTTCACAATCTGTGGAGCGAATCAAGACAGAAACTTTGATGCAGCAGCATGCTGCATTTTTGTGTACTTTTCTTTTCTATTTCAAAAATATTTTATTGAGGAAAAAAACAAACCTGACTGACAGACAGCAAAAATCATTCACAGTGTTTTTTTCTTTTTACACTAACAAAGGAAAACAAAATTAAAAAGTACAAACACCGAAAACAAATACTTGCTATAAGGGATGTGAAAGTGATAACATCCTTTTGTATCGAGCTCAATGGAACTGACGCATCAGGAATCCCAATTACAGCAATCAATGGTCAATGTTTTAAATCTACCCTGAGAATAGTGGACATGATGGTAAAGAAACCAGACCAAAAACCATGGAGATCAGGGCAGAAGAAAAACATGTGGCCAAGATGACAGGGAGATGACATGGCATTTATCACACTTGTTCTCTACATCCGGATATATTACAGAAAGTCTTGACTTGGACAGAAGGACTCAGAAAACAGAAATGGTAGACTGTACTCTCCCTATAGCATGATCCCAACACTCTTCACTTATCTGTACTCATAACTCCGTCTTAATTTTGGTACTCACCTCACTACCTAGCGCCAGAATAAAATAATAAATCCTAGAAATAATTCCTCTCTGATGTGGATTGTTTGAAAACAAGCTTTCCCAATCCTGTTCAGGAGACGCAGATGGGAAATTAGGAAAACATCTAGAAACAAAATTCTGAAAATTTTCTGAGAATTTGAAAATAACAAAAGAGATGCATCACAGGGAGGTCATAAGTAGATGACAGATTGGCAAAGCTATGAAAGACACCATCGGCATACAGATTTCTAACTTGTTTAATGCCCTTGTCATACCACACTCAAAAAGTAAAGTCCAAACACGATGGAGGAAATAGGTGGTTGTTGCCTAAAGGACCCAAAGACCTGCAAAGCGCCGTCTAAATTGATACCAAGTCTTAAGTTTGGGGTGGGAAGCCCACCCCAAATAAAAGGGATAATTATCTTATCCAATGAATCGAAGAATGATTTTGGCAGAAAAAGAGGAACTTGCTGGAAAAGAAAAGAAACTTCGGTAATGTAATCATTTTGACAACATTGATCCTGCCAATTAGAGAAAGGGGGAGGTTACCCCAATACTGAATGTTGGATTTAACCTTTGAGATAAGGGGAGTAAAGAACGTGTCACATTGATACCTAGGTATTTAAACCCTGACTGACTAAATCGAAAAGGTAGATCTGACTGTTGGAGAGAAAATGCTGCAGTATTGATGGGAAAACAGTCGCTTTTGTCCAAATTTTATTTATAGCCAGAGACAACACTGAAGGTCTCCAGAACACCCAAGACAGCAGGTATAGAAGCAATAGGATCGGTCCCCGAATCTGAACTTCCTCAAGACTGCAAACAAATACTCCCACTCAACCCTATCAAATGCTTTTTCAGCATCTAAAGAAATCACAATCTCAGGAAGCTCAGCCGAAAGCTTTGAATAAATTATATTAAAGAGTGTACAGGTATTGAAAAACAATTGACGTCCCTTTATAAAACTGTTCTGCTCTTCAGATATATTATAAGGGAGTTTCCGTGTGCTTTTCTACAACTCAACCTCACTGAACACCTTTGGGATGAATGGAAATGCTGACTGTGCACCAGGTCTCCTCTCCTCACTTATGAAACTTTGGTTGAATTGGCAGAAGACACACTCCAAATAGACTGGAAAGCCTTCACAGTGGAGTTTATAATAACTGTAAAGGGGGGACTAAATCTGGAATGAGATGTTCAGTAAGCAGATATTGGTCAGGTGTACATATAGGTGGCTATACTTTGTTGGTTTTAAGCATGGCAGTTAGCAATGCTATAATGTCATACTAATTAGAATTATATTATAAGTACAAGAGCATACGTTTTGTTTGTAAAATTAGCCTTGATTATGAAGCCAGAAAAAACCTACGCATAATTCAAATTTCTGGAAACAACAGAAATGCATTTTCTACATAGGGTAAGACTGCACATGGCATTTTTGGATCTGAAGGTCTACTGTAGGAAAGCAAGTGAAACATGACAGGAGGATTTTGAACAGTAATTTGGTGGAAAATTATAGTGAGTATATACTGTATGTGTAAAATTGTTATATACCATTAGTTATTATGGATACTGGTAGGGAGGAAAAAGCTAGTGACAGAAATAAAGTGCTTGTATGGGACCACCCCAATTCCTGTGAGCAGCAGTAAACTAATGTATTTTTCTTGTCAGTTCAATCAAGCTAATTGGCAGTCCTTTGAAAACTGGTTTCTAGTAACATTATTATGAAGGATTACATTGTGTGGCAGAGATGAATTGAGCATTTTCCAGTAAAGAAGAGAAGATGACAAAGTGCACATATTTCCAATATACAAGAAGCCAAAAAAGGAAAAAGAAAAAAAACACTTTGAGGACATTTAAGAACAAAGGAGGGATAGCAGAAAATGACACGTCTGTCCTTTTCCCTTCCAAATTTCTAATCTAATCCATTCAGTTTGGTTGTTGAGGTTATTTGAAAGATATGCTGGTACTTGCATTCTTAGACATTCTAAAAATGTTCTCAATTTTCTTTCACTCTAATGTTTATAATATTTAATGCAATGTTTTTTTCTACTCCTCTGTAGTTTCATTTGAGTGTATATAATCCATTTTTGTTTGACGTGAACATAATCCCCAACCCATCTGCTTGTGTCCTTTGTCTCACCCTTGTCTGTCATAAAAGGATAAGTAAAAGAGCCTCAGTCCAAGAGGAAAATGGCCACATGCCGCAATGATTAACGTATAATGTCCGCTACTAATGTTATACATCTCTCTCGATTTCAAGGCAATGCTCTTTTGATTGAGGCACATATCACCACAGACATGCAAGAGGAAAGCATTAGATGAATGTGAAATGAAATGGTGTTACTGATTTAGTGAGCTGTGAGAAAAGCTAATGTAATTTCTCCATTCAGTGCTTTTGTATCAAGGGAAATCAAGGCCTCCTGCCTCAATGCATACTTTAGCAGAGAATGATGCCATTGCGCTCTGATCCACATTCTGGCCAAGAAAAGAGGCCTGCAACTTTGCCTCATACATAAAATAATTTCAGTGCAAGTTTAATAGGCTAGACTGATGTTTATTGTGGTTCTTTATGTGTAGAATCATTATAATTTAATTATAATCATTATAATTTAAATAATTTATTAGAATCATATTACAAATTAAGCTGTGGATTGCAGCAGTAGACTTCAAAGATCAACTTTAAGGATCTAATGCTTAATGAACTACAGACACAACTTTGAGAACACAAAACAACAATAACACAAATCCTTTCATGCAATCTGAGCACATTAACCTGTGCAACAACCAAAGCACCTTGATAATATCCACAGTGCATCTCAAGCAGACTATTTCCTACTGTTACCTGCACCTAGATTTTGTAAGCTTGGTTTTCTTGAAATGCTCTTCTATGACATTCCATGCAGTGGAATATTGGTGATGTCTGTTATTCATTTTGATATGCAATTATGTAAGTCTGTAAAGCATAATGTGCAGAGAATAACAATCACTTATACAGTATCTACCAAAAGTGAGTACACCCCTCACATTTTTGTAAATATTTGATTATATCTTTTCATGTGACACTGAAGAAATGATACTTTGCTACTATTGTAGCTACAATGTAAAGTAGTGAGTGTACAGCTTGTGTAACAGTGTAAATTTACTGTCCCCTCAAAATAACTCAACAAAGTTAACACGGGTTTAGGCAACGCTGGAAAATAATGGTGTCCACACAAAATATTGACACTTTGGGCCCAATTTGGACATTTTCACTTAGGGGTTTACTCACTTTTGTTGCCAGCGGTTTAAACATTAATGGCTGTGTGTTGAGTTATTTTGAGGGGACAGCAAATTTACACTGTTACACAAGCTGTATACTCACTACTTTACATTGTAGCAAAGTGTCATTTCTTCAGTGTTGTAACATGAAAAGATATAATCAAATATTTACAAAAATGTGAGGGGTGTACTCACTTTTGTGAGATACTGTCCTACCTTTGCACTTATTTAATCCTTTCTAGTTACTGTGGCTGTTGATCATATGTTTAATAATAATACTATCACTAGTGAGTTCTGTGATGAATAATAAAGTACTGTTTATGGTCTTAGAGATAATGTAGGTTTGCATTAATGTGCATGCATATTCACGTTATGAATTTGACAATATTCCATGAATGAAACATTAATCTTTGTAATTAATATTAGCAAATTCTTGGGGTGGGTAATGTCCTATCCATATATCTTTCTTGTCCAGGTTCACTGTAATTTTAAAAACAGATATTTCAGAAGTGAATGGGTTTGTGTGTGTGTGTATGTGATTGTGCCCTGTGATGGACTGGCACCCTGTCCAAGGTGTACCCCGCCTTGTGCCCGATGCACCCTGGGATTGGCTCCAGGTTCCCTGCGACCCTGAAGAATTAGTAAGCGGTAGAAGATGGATGGATGGATATTTCAGAAGTTAATAACATGGTGATTAATTTTGTCATATCTTAAGAAACATTATAAAAACAAGAGAATCAGTCTGAACCCTAAAAGGCATACAAAGTCTTGTACAGTTCCATTGTTTGTGATAGACATAGTCTGATATTGGAAGATAAAGCCAACCCCAGAATAAGTTGTTATATTAGGTCACACTGAATGTGTTAAACACCAAAACATAACTCTCAGTAAGAGGTGGGATGTGGAAACAGTGTGAATGAACAGCCTTTCTGAGTGCTAGGTGAGACACTGTTAGCGATAAAAGTTATTTTATAGGTCACAAACTGTAACCCTTTCACACTAGAAATGGTTGGATACAAATACTTTATATGGAATTTCTTTGCATTGTATTCATTAAAAGTCATTAAATTACATGTATACACATGAATTAATGCCAAATCCACAATCACAATGCACAAGAAGAAAAAACAAAACAGAAAATACAAGAACTCTCGAATGCATGTAAACAAGGATATGTGAGTAACTATTGCAAACCACCGAGTAAGACAAGAATAACAGGCAATTCTGAAGCTGGCATGAGGTGAAAGGAAACAGATGTAAAATCCTGGACATTGTAAGCAATCCGAGCAATTATGTATGACCCAATGTTTACATTGTTCAACTACACTTATCTTGGGTTATACAAAAATTACAATAGACAAACTTAGTCTGAATTGTGACTTGATAATTCTCCGTAAGCCATATATGAGCTTATTTCTTCTAATAATATAAATACATATGCAGAAATGGCTGGAAGTGATATTATCTATCAATAGCTAGGCAATTAAAAGTCCAAGATAATCCACCTTAAGACATTTGGTAACAGTAGATAATCTGGTATGGATGCCAAAATTTAAAATTTTCAACCTTTGAATGACAAGTTTTCTAGACCACATTTAATCCTGTGTCATGATTCGGTAGATTTAGTTCAGTGTGTTTATATTGTAGTTTCTAATATTTTCTTATCCTTTAATATGTGCTGTAGTGCCTGCCGGGACCATGTGTGTGTGGAGTTTACATGTCCTCCCCGTGCTGCGGGGGTTTCCTCCGGGTTTTCTCAGCCAGTCCAAACACATGCATGGTAGGCTGATTGGCGTGTCTAAAGGGCCTGTAGTGTATGAATGGGTGTGTGAGTATGTATGTGATTGTGCCCTGCGATGGACTGGCACCCTGTCCAGGATGTACTCCGCCTTGTGCCCGATACTCCCTTGGATAGGATCCAGGTTCCCAGTGACCCTGAAAAGGAGTAAGCGGTAGAAGATGGACGGATGTGCTGTAGTTGATTATGGGTTTATGAACCGGGAAAGTTTGTTAGAATTTACTCCCACAATATTATTGAAATATATTCAATGTACAAAATATTTTCAGAATGTTTTTCCCTTTCCCAAATAAAGCTAAATATACTTTATAAAAAAGTGTATATAAATATACATATAAATTGTGACCAGTAGCAGTACATTGGATAAGGGTCTCTACCAAACATGTAAATGTGATGAATGTAAATGTGAAATGTACTTTATACGAAGGTTCTATTGGCTTAATATTGTGTTAATAACTAATTAATTATGTACTACATCTATTCACTGTTACCCAGAGTGTCCAGAGATATTATAGGACAAGTATTATGGTTGGTTGTGACACTTGGATCCCATATAACTGAAGAATTTATTCAACCTTCATAAAAACATTTTCATAGATTGTGATTGATTGATTGAATAAAATATGAACAAATTATGAGAAGAAACATGGTATTCAGTGACTATACTGAAATGAGATGGATTTAAGCACTTTCTTTCAGCACTTCATTTCTCAACTGTTATTTGCTCAAGCCACATTTGAAAGCATGCATGTGTAGAGAATTGCTTTCATTATATTCTACCCTGGTTTTGTTGACATAACTGATCTGCTTGTGTCCCCCAGCCCTATTACACAAACGCCCAACCCCCCCAAAAGAAAATGACTATTACATAATTTTTTTGAGCAGTATATATATATATATATATATATATATATATATATATATATATATATATATATATATATATATATATATATATATAATGGCAACGTCATGAATTCATATGAGAAAAATATATTTGAAGTATATTCCCATTAATATAATCAATACAAATAGTACACCTGAGTGACTAGGACTATGACTTCACATGGGTTTATAAATATGAGGTAACACAAAGGCCAAATTCCCTTAGCCATTCATAACAATGGGTAAGCCCAAGGAATATAGCTGTGATGTTTATCAAAGATTTGTTGAGCTTCACAAAATTGAAAGTGGCTATAAGAAAATAGCACAAGCATTGAAAATGCCCTTTTCCACCATCAGGGCAATAATTAAGAAGTTCCAGTCAACTGGAAATGTTATGAATCAACCTAGAATTTGGATGTGTGTCTACATTGTCTCAACGCACTGTGAAGAAGTTGGTTTGAGTGGCTAAAATATCTCCAAGGTTCACAGCTGGAGAATTACAGAAGTTAGTTACATCTTGGGACAGAAAGACTCACAAGTTGTTTGGAAAGGTTTCAAGATAAAAGCCTCTACTCATATCCAAAAATAACCTCAAAAGTCTTCAGTTTGCCAGACACTGCTGGAACTTCAAATGGGATCGGGTTCTATAGATGAAACCAAAATAGAGCTTTTTGGCAATAAACACCAGAGGTGGTTTTGGTGCACACAGAGAGTTAGTCATATGGAATATGATGGTAAAATATCAACAGATATTAACCCCTCATGTGAGGTTGCTCTCAAGAGTCACAACTGGCAAGAGAGAACCAGAACTATAATCAAGCAGCTGTCTATATTGTTTTATGTCAAAAGATTAATTTCTTTGGTTTTAAATGTAAAATTTTTTTTAATGCTGATAGTATATACTAATATACTGATATCCTGATTATGTAACGCCGGTACATGTATTTCGTTACTTCCCAAGCCTGTTGAGGACTTCTCACTGGCCTTAATACACTTCAATAACAGTCTATATTCACACACATGTGCCAGGTATAATACAGGTCATACCTGAGATGCATTCATGAGAGCAAAAGTTGTGGAAAGTAGAAGTGCATTCCCAGTAACTGTAGTGGAAAGAAAGAAAACAAATATATGTGAAAAGAGGTTGACATAAAGTTATGAGGTCAACAAGAATGAAAAAGAAAGCTCTGAAAATATACCACCGTGATCCCAAGAAAGAATTTAACAATTCAGGGGCTATAAAAAAAAAATAGTAATATGATTTATAAGAAGAAGAAAGAGGAAAGAAAAGAAGCAGTTGTCTGCATGCATATACAGGGTGTGAAAAAGTGTTTGCCCCCTTCCTCATTTCCTGTCCTTTGCATGTTTGTCACACTTAAGTGTTTCGAACATCAAACCAATTTAAACAATAGTCAGGACACACAAGTAAACACAAAATGCAATTTGTAAATGAAGGTGTTTATTATTAAAGGTGAAAAAATCCAAACCATCATGGCCCTGTGTGAAAAGTGATTGCCCCCTTGTAAAACATACTATAACTGTGGTTGTCCACACCTGAGTTCTCTAGCCACACCAGGCCTGATTATTGCCACACCTGTTCACAATCAAGGCATCACTTAAAAAGAGCTGCTTGACACAGTAAGGTCCACCAGAAGATCCTTAAAAAGCTGCATATCATGCGAGACCCAAAAAATTCAGGAACAATTGAGAAAGAAAGTATTGAGATCTATCAGTCTGGAAGGGTTATAACGCCATTCCAAAGCTTTGGGAATCAGCGAACCACAGTGAGAGCATTATCCACAAATGGCGAAGACATGGAACAGTGGTGAACCTTCCCAGGGTGCGCCCGCCCAAAATTACCCCAAGAGCGCAGCGACTCATCAAGAGGTCACAAAAGACCCCACAACAACGTCCAAGACTGCAGGCCTCACTTGCCTCCAGTTAAGGTCAGCGTTCATGCCTCCACCATCAGGAAAAGACTGGGCAAAATGGCCTGCATGGCAGAGTTCCAAGGAAAACCACTGCTGAGCAAAGGAACATCAAAGCTCGTCTCCAATTTCTCACAACACATCTTGATGATCCCTAAGACTTTTGGGACAACATTCTGTGGACCGATGAGACAAAGTGGAACACTTTGGAAGGTGTGTGTCCAAGATATCTGGCGTAGAAGGAACACTGCATTTCATAAAAAGAACATTATACCAACAGTAAAATATGGTGTGGTAGTGTGATGGTCTGGGGCTGTTTTGCTGCTTCAGGACCTGGAAGACTTGCTGTGATAAAAGGAACTATGAATTCTGCTGTCTACAAAGATCCTGAAGGAGAATGTCCGACCGTCTGTTCGTATACTCAAGCTGAAAGCACGCGGGTTCTGCAGCAGGACAATGATCCTAAACACACCAGCAAGTCCACCACCGAATGGCTGAAGAAAAACAAAATGAAGACTTTGGGTGGCCTAGCCAAAGTCCTGACCTGAATCCTATTGAGATGTTGTGGTATGACCTTAAAAGGCCGTTCATCTCGAAAACCCTCTAATGTAACTGAATTAGGACAATTCTGCAAAGATGAGTGGGCCAAAATTCCTCCAGGACGCTGTAAAAGCCTCATTGACGTTATATCGCGGCTGGTTGCAGTTGTTGCTGCTAAGGGTGGCCCAACCAGTTATTAGGTTTAAGGGGCAATCACTTTTCACACAGGGCCATGATGGTTTGGTTTTCACCTTTAATAATAAACACCTTCATTTACAAATTGCATTTGTGTTTACTTGTGTTGTCCTTGACTATTGTTTAAATTGGTTTGATGTTCAAACACTTAAGTGTGACAAACATGCAAAGGAACAGGAAATGAGGAAGGGGCAAACACTTTTCACACCACTGTATATATATATATATATATATATATATATATATATATATATATATATATATATATATATATATATATATATATATATATATTACCCAATGTCACGGCTACGGGGAAGGCACGGAGGCAAGAGCAAGCGGCAGGCGAAACGAGGATAATGCAGAATCGTAAACGAGTAACAGGCAGGGGTCAGGCGATCGAGAACAGAGTAAGGAGGGCAAGCGAAGAGCGGGTCGCGGGGAAACAAAGGTCGAGGTAACGAGGTAATCAAAGAATATCGGAAGGCTTGGTATCGCAGAGAAAGAGTTCACTGAGCGTATACCGCAATGCAACTCTGTACTGGCAAACCTAAGTAGCTGTGCTTGAGTGTGATCTGTGATTAGTGACAGGTGTCTTGATCAGAACCGGGGATGGAGCGCATGCGTGCCTGAGTAGCACGCGCGCTGCGTCTTGGGATTTGGAGTTCTGATCCGCTGAGCTGTGACAGAACCCCCTCAAAGGGCTCACCCGGCCACGCTCTTCTTAGGGTCTCCCGGGCGGGGGCCGGGAGGTCAGGATGCGAGGCATGAAAGTCACTAACGAAGTTAGGGTCGAGGATGTCCTGCTTCGATCCAGCAGCGTGCCTCAGACCGTAGCCCCACTCCCACCCAAGTATTCCAGCTTACCCCTCCTGTACCTGGAGCTGAGGATGTCCTTGAGGCGGTAAGCTGGTTGCCCTTCGATATCCAGGGAGGCGGAGGCGGCTCAGAGGGCACATCAGATGCTAAGGGTCCGGGAACGACTGGTTTCAGGCGTGAGACGTGGAAGGAAGGGGCGACGCGGCTGTGCGGGGTAGTTGCAGCCGTACGCGGACCTCATTGATGCGCCTTCAGGATCTTGAAGGGGCCCGTGATACCCTGTGCGAGCTTCTTGCAGCTGTGGGGTTGCCTCAGGTCCCTTGTAGACAACCATACCGATCACCGGGTTGGTAACTTGGCTGGTTGCTGGCGGCGACGGTCGGCTTTGCGCTTGTATGAGTCGGTGACCCGTGTCAGACGTCGATGGGTGTCTGCCCATACCTGTTCACTCCGGCCAACCCACTGGTCGACTGCGGGTGAGTTAGTGATATCTGCATTCCACGGGAACAGAGGGGGTTGATACCCCAGTACGCACTGAAACGGGGTGAGATTAGTCGCTGAATGACGAACGAGTTCTGGGCGTATCGCCCATGGCAAGAACTTGTCCCAATCGCCGGATTGGCTGCGCAAAAGGTGCGGAGGAAACGGCCCAATTCCTGGTTGACTCGTTCCACTTGGCCATTGGACTGTGGGTGATATCCTGAGGTGAGGTTTACCGTGACCCCAACTTATACATGAAACTGGTCCAGACTTGGGATGTGAATTGGGGCCCCGGTCACAGATGATCTCCTCCGGATGCCGAAATACCTGAAGACATTGGTGAACAGCAGCTCGGCAGTCCCAAAGGCAGTGGGTAAGGCGGGTAGGGATGAAGCGTACGATTTTGAGAACCGGTCCACTATAACCAGGATGGTGGTGTTTCCTGGGATTCGGGTAAGTCTGTCACGAAATCCACTGCAATGTGAGACCATGGGCGTTCTGGAATGTGTAGGGGCTTGAGCTTGCCCATGGGAAGCGTTCTGGGGACCTTATTCTGTGCGCAGGGACGGAGCATGATGCCACTATTCTGTGGATGTCCTTCCTGCATGTTGGGCCACCAGTATTTCTCCCTTAGTAGAGGTACGCTCGCTGCGCCCCGGTGACCTGTGCCGACGGGTGGTGTGTGCCCAGACGACGGTAGCCTGGCGGTGTTCCTCGGGTACAAACCGGCCGGGCTCGCGGGACATGCTGTGGGGATACGAGACGAAGGGAGGTTTTCTAGTTCTTTGTCCAGTTCCCATTCGAGGGTACTGACGATATACGAGGGGTGAACAATGTATTCCTCCTGGTCCTTGTTAACTCCTGGGTGATCCAGACGGGAGAGGGCATCGGCCTTGGTGTTCTTTTGACCCAGGTCGGTAAGACAACGTGAACTGAAACCTGGTGAAGAACAGGGCCCAACGGGCCTGCCGCGTGTGTTTGCCTTTTGCAGTGCGCAAATACCCAAGTTCTTATGATCGGTGAAGATAACAAGGGGTGTGCCGCCCCTCTAGCCAATGACGCCATTCTCGAGAGCTAACTTTACTGCCAGGAGTTCTCTGTTACCCACGTCATATTTCTTTCAGACGCCGGAGTCGTCTTGAGAAGAATGCTACTGGGTGGAGCTTAGGCTTATCTCCGAACCTTTGTGAGAGTACCGCCTCCTACCCCAGTTTCAGAAGCGCCCACCTCCACCGACGAATGGTCTGGATGGGTCGGGATGTTTGAGAACAGGCGCCTGTAGTGAATGCGTTCTTGAGCTTCTCCAGGGCATTCTGGGCCGGGGGCCCCATGACAGGGTGCTTGGGTTTTCCTTTAACAGGGAGGTCAAGGGATGCTAACCGCTGAAATTGTGGATGAATCGGCCGTAAAAGTTGGCAACCGGAGGAACCTCTGTAATTCTTTCACAGTCCTGGGTGGAGGCCACTGCGGACGGCTCGAACCTTTTCCTGGTCCATGGTGACCCCTTTAGGGCTAATGATGTATCCCAGGAAGGAAATAGTGTCTCTGTGAAACTCACACTTCTCCGCTTTGATGTACAGTTGATTCTGGAGTAACCTCCCTCAACACCTGGCGGACATGGTGAATATGTTCCTCCCTTGACTTGGAGTAGATCAAAATGTCGTCGATGTAAGCTATGACATTTCTTCCTAGCATGTCACGCAGCACGTCATTGATGAGAACTGGAAAACCGAGGGCGTTGGATAGCCCATACGGGCATGACAAGGTACTCATAATGGCCAGACGTGGTACTAAAACCCGTTTTCCACTCGGCCCCCCTACCGAATCCGGATGAGGTTATAGGCACGCGCAGATCCAACTTGGTAAAAATGGTGCTGAGCGAACTGTTCCAGGGCAACAGGGACCAGAGGTACGGGTAGCGATACTTTACGCAGCACTGGTTGAGGCCTCGATAACGATGCAGGGCCTTAGACCTCCTCCTTTCTTCCACGAAGAAAAACCTGCTGAAGCTGGGGAGGTGGATGGACGTATGTAGCCCTGGTGCAAAGCCTCTTGGATGTACTCTTCCATGGCCTTCTGTTCAGTTAGGGACAGCGGATAAACTCTCCCACGGGGGGTGTAGCACCTGGTAATAGGTCCATCGCGCAGTCATAGGGCCTGGAGGAGGGAGTCCACTAGCCTTCACCTTGCTGAAGGCTTCACGAAGGTCATGGTATTCGGGGAATTTGGAGGAGCTTCTTCTCCTCTGGGCTTTCTATGGAAGTGGTTGCCACCGTGGACGCCGGGTTCGTAAAACAATGGTGCAGGCAATGGGGTGACCAGCGCACAATTTTCTGTGAGACCAAGAGATCTGAGGGTTGTGAAGGTCCAACCAGGGCAGACCGAGGACCACTGGGTGACGCGGGTGGATACTGTGACGTGAAAGATTATCTGTTCCTGATGAAGAGCGCTGGTATGGAGAACGATGGGTTCAGTGCAGTGGGAGATGAGTCCGCTTTCCACGGGAGTGCCGTCAATAGCTTGGATACGACGCGGGATGAGGAGAGGACGGATGGGGATGTTGTGCTCTAGAACGGTGGTCTGATCAATGAAGTTTCCTGCCGCCCCCGAGTCAATCAGGCTTCTAGACACAAGATATACCTGAATATTCGAGTCGGATCTTCATGACCAATGCGGATTGAACAGAAGGGCACATTCCTGATTCAACACTCACCCCCTGATGCGGATCTTTGGGGACGGTTTGGTTCCCTTGGACAACCGGACGCTTGAGGGAGCATTGCTGAACGGCGTGTCCCTCCCCTCCGCAGTAGAAGCAGCCGGGTTCAGGGCGCCTCGGCTCCCTCTCCTGTGTGCTGACCTTGGCACGACCCAGCTGCATGGGCTCTGCGGGAGGTGCAGGTTCTGGAATCGCCACCAGAGGGCGACGGAGCGGGCGCTTCCGAGCAGCCGGGTCCAGGCGATTGCAATGTCAATCAGGGAATCCAGGGTGAGCTGGTCGTCGCGACATGCCAGCTCCGGCTACTATGTCGGCATTTAATCCCTGGCGAAACACTGTCTTGAGTGCCGGTTGGTTCCAGCCACTTCGCGCCGCGATAGTGCGAAATTCGAGGGCGTAGTCCGCGACGTCCTCGCTCCTTGTTTCAGGTGAGGAGCCCTCCCGGTCTTCGGAAGTCAGGGGAGTGATCAAAGACGACTCGGAATCGTGGTGGCTAGCTCCTCGTATGTGTGAATGACGGTGGCTGCCTGCTCCCACTGGCTGTTGCCCAGAGCAAAGCTCTCCCGGTCAGAAGCTCCATGAAATGTATGATCTTACGGCCCGGCATCTCCGGGTAAGTGGAAAAAAACAGTGAGCATTGCAAGAGAAAGCCTCGGCAGCGCGCGGGATCTCCATCGTACTTCTCTGGTGCCGTGTGGGAGGTAACGTGGCGGCCGGGCGGGGGCTTGGTGTAGCTGAGTCACTTGCTCGGTGAGGGCGCCCAGGCGCGTTGGTCGTGCTGGCTGATCATCCGCCGGGTCCTTCGATGGCTTGAGGCCAACCGGGTGTCACTCGCTGCCTCCATAATAAGGCGGCGGCATTCTGTCACGGCTACGCGGGGAAGGGGCACGGAGGCAAGAGCAAGCGGCGGACGACGTAGAGACGAGGATAATGCAGAATCGTGAACGAGTAACAGGCAGGGGTCAGGCGATCGGACGAACAGAGTAAGGAGGGCAAGACGAAGAGCGTGGTCGGGCGGGCGAAACAAAGGTCGAGGTAACGAGGTAATCAAAGAATATCGGAAGGCTTGGTATCGCAGAGAAAGAGGTTCACTGAGCGTATACTTCGCAATGCAACTCTGTGACTGGCAAACCTAAGTAGCTGTGCTTGAGTGTGAGTCTGTGATTAGTGACAGGTCTGTTGATCAGAACTCGGGATGGAGAGCGCATGCGTGCCTGAGTAGCACGCGCTGCGTCTTGGGATTTGGAGTTCTGATCCGGCTGAGCTGTGACACCAGATACATGGATGGAATCAAATTTTCCCATTATACTCATTAGATATATCTCTAAAAAAAAATAAAAAACACACACAAACGAAAAAACTTATGAGTAGCCTTCATTAGTTTTTTCATATGCATGTCTTATTTTGCTGTAAAGGAGGAATCAGATGCACTGCTTATTCAGCAAATGTGAATAACATTTGAGGGAGGTAGCTTCATCACTTATTAATATTTCATGAAACAAGAATTCTTGCTGTTCTCTGTAGGATTCATTCTATCTGTTGTCCAAGTAGTTACCTTTCATGAGATGTAAATATTTTCCAGTCTATGGGGTAGTTGTTTGTTATCTATAAGCAGTCTACATATCTAAAGTGGGATTATTTTTAAGTAAAATCATGGTCAGAGACTCAACAGTGAGCACAAAACAGGCCTCTCACATCCTGAATTGGTAAAATTCCAAGGATAAATCTCACACCTACTGCTGTGTTAGCAATCTGTCTCACACCTAAAGGCAGTCAGAGAATTGCAGCAAGGTTATGCCGCATAGTACTTGGGGTCATAACTGATCGAATGCCTTTGTCTCCAGGGAAATGATAACCCTCTGGTACTGGTTAGCGCTTAATTAATTTCACTGCCACAGTGCCTGTAAATGAATTGGACAGTTTTGTCAGAGAGAGGGCATAGCTCAGAGGCACAGTGCCAAAAAACAGTGAAACCTGCCTACTCTGTCTCTGCTGTGCTGCATATCATTGTCTTAACATTTTCACTACAGTGGTTACCTTGGCTTGTGTCCAATTCCCATGAAATTCCATTTAAAGATGGCCTCACATGTGCAAACCTATGAATAGTTAGAGTGAGAGTTAGGTGGGGTTAATACCTTTCTAATGTTATAATTCAAGAAATTAATAGAATGCCTAACAATTAGAACAATTTTGAAAAAAAAAATCGATAAGGTTTTCTACAAATGTAAATGGTTACTTTAAGCAGTTTCATAAGATTCTTAATTATAGATTGATTAATCATGAAATATGAAGAGATTCATGATTGGAACTGTTTAATTGGAGTTTTTAATATACAGTGGCAGATTACTGTTGGACACGTACCTGTACACAGGCAAGGGCAGAATGCTGTTTGTGTTTGTCCAGACAGCAGTGAGTGACATGTCAGACTAGGTTAAGTTTGCAAGGTCTGTGAGCAGTAGCCTTTATTAGATTTCCCTGCACCTTAATGGACTACTCTTTTCTAAGCCAAGTTTTACTTACAGTACAGAAAAACATTGCATTCTGTTGATAAAGAAGGGAGGAAGCACAAGGGCTATCTGAGAAGAGCTGAATCATTTTTAATGTGCATTAAAGTATATTTGTAAAATAAATCTCTCCACAACACTAATTACCCATTACAACCAACCTACATGGCCTTACACTATAGCGAATTTACTAGTGGGACAGTATCCATCCATCCATCTTGAGCCTATCCCAGGGAGCATTAGGCACAAGGCGAGGTACACCCTGGACAGGGTGCCAGTCCATCGCAGGGCACAATCACATACAAACTCACACACCCATTCATACACTTTGGACACTTTAGACATGCCAATCAGCCTACCAAGCATGTTTTTGGACTGGGGGAGGAAACCGGAGTACCCAGAGATGGTGTTCCAAATTACTTTTAGGATTATGATCTTCTTATGTCTTGACTTTATTTGTTCATCTGTTTTTCTGACAGCAATCACCAAGCTAATGTTCTGTCAAGAGGGTTATTTTGAAGTCTTTAGATAGGACATCCACTTAAGTCCCCACAAGACAACTGGATACAACTGTAATTTCACAATGCAACATATTACCTGTGCTTCTTCATCTGTGTCTGTAGATGCAGTGGCCTGCTTTCTGAACTGTTCTTTTGTGCTCTATATTTAAAAAAAATAAAAATAAATGACGCTTCAGTAGGGTGACAGAGTGGCCTAATTAAGTGTCCTAGATAATGTAAAAATTACTTTTTCACATTTTACTCGTTTTAAGCTTATAGGAACACATTATTGTTGGCACCCTTTAATTGTCCTTGCTGATTATCTCCGACATATTTTCTCAGTACTAATTATAAATTATTTTAATTAATCAGCCCTACTGCAATCTACTATTCAAGCTGCATCACTTGTGAGAGCTATTGCCAAACTCATTGTGGCTGGAATGACTGCGGGATTTGAGAATCTAAATTGACTAGAGAAATTGATTTTTGTGCTAATTTACTATGAGGGGCAGCATGGTGACTCTTAATCCCTTTCAAGACCTCGTGGTTATCAATGTTGGACATGACAATGATGTGTTGCCATCCAAAAAATCAAGAAGCCTCTGAGGCAATTTACAGAGTATATCTGGATTCACCTATTAAGCAGTGGGACATAAGGATATGACACAAAGCACAGTTCTAGCCTGCGGGGTAGCTGACTAATACAAGCAAGAAGGTGGAAGCCAGAGCCCAGAAACCAATATCTCTTCTCTCAGTGAAGTCACCATCAGTATGACAGGTAGGCAGCTCAGCAGCGTAATTAAAAGGCCATGCTCATAGTCCTTAAGCAGGTGAATGGTGGTGAGACAATGTTGCAGTGCCCCATGGCAGACCTGACTTAACAATTTATTTGGTGTCAGTCAGGCATTTCCTTCAGGCCTTACTTTATATAAAAGATGGTTTACTATGCAATACTGAATAGTGCAGTGAAAAAGGTTGAATATTAAAAGTTGAATTGGTATCATTCCAGCCCTTCAATTTAACCCCTTGTAGGTTTTAACTTTGCCTCTTCTATTTAAAAAGGGACTTTAAGGATATAAAACCAAAGGCAGTGCAGTTCATTAGACTATGAAAAGGAGCATTTTTTTTTTTCAGAACCAGGTTCTGTTCAACCAGATGATGAACCAGACGACCAGCTCTGCTCTAGCTTCTGGTAATGTCCTTGGAACAAAACGAATTCATCAAGACAATTTTCTCTTCCCCTGGCACTTCTGCAAGTCAGTGAAACAGTGAAACTGAGAAATCGATAAATTGTTTTGCTCTCTTCTTATCAGCAAAGTGTTATTTGCTATATTGAGCTTTTAACAACAGGCTCTGTGAAGAGGAAACCAGTCTCAGAAATAAGTAATTCTTTGATGCAGGGTTTCAGCAACATGAAATACAGAAATATAAGCTTGGTAAAATATTTATCAATACTAATAGTATTATATATATATTATATATATATAATTCTTAAATTCCACTAAATCCTACAGGTTAATTACATAGTAATATAAAGGTTTCTTTTCAAATGTCCATAGCTTCTGTACTTGATTTTTACTTTGGTAATAATAATTGATGTATGAAAACAAGACCCAAAACATTTACACTTGCAAATTCATAATAGTTCACATGAATCAGTTAATATGATACATTAGAAAGTGGTTAGGATTAGGAGAAGTTGTAGGATTCATGTTTTCCCTTATGACATAATTTGTATGGAATACTATGAATCCAATTGCATTACTTGTGATCAAGTTTCTTTCTTTCACATGATAAAATCCCAAAATTAATTTTAAAAACCACACTGCAATAAATGACACCTTATGAAGTGAAAATACTTGTAACATAATTGTCAGATAATTTTGCTCATTTTATGCATTTATATTTAGAGAGAACCATATTACTGTATCTGTCAATAGAATAAAAATGGTCATTTTTACTGTATAATATACGCATTATATATAACTAAATATTATGTTGGAGCTGCTTATTTTCCAGCAGCCATTTTTGTTAGATAAATTAATGCGTTTCCAAGCACCTAAATCAGATTTATCACACGATCAGGTAATAAAACCAAGTCCATACTTAGTGCTTTAACATTGGTAGTCATTGACATTTACTTTGTTTCAGAAGATGTGCACAGATTCAGAATTCTGTCTAATATAGTTTTATTTAGTTTTGCCCCAGAAAAATACCATTTCCAACAATTAAGAGAATTTATTAGGGTTCAATTAGCCTATAACCCTAACATACAGACAAATATTTTTGTGTTTATATTTTCTATTTATAGTAGACAAAACATAATTTTTTTAGTTTCATAATTCTTTTAGTGGCCAATGAATTATGACTTACTTCAGCACTGCTTTATGTTACTGACAACTTGATTGATTTTAACAAGTAGGATTTCAGTTGTTTAATGACACATTTGTCTGGAAGGGATTACTGCTCTGTACCCACACAAAACACTCTTTCATTTGGCCCTCCTACTCTCCTTCAGTTCCTCTTGAGATGCCTGAAGCCCCAATTGCAACAGTAGCTGGGGGTTGGAGATATGGAAGAGGCAAAAAAATAATAGGAACTGTGCATAAGAAAAGTGGTGTCTGATTTTTACTCCTACTACTTAGGGTTTTTAGTGTACTAAAGCAGAGGCGTACATGTTAACAGATTAAAAGTGGGAGGTAGGGAAAAATACATATTTATCTTCCCACACAAATACACTCAGAGAGTGCACAAGAAAGATGGAGAGTAAAATAGAGTGAGCAAGAGTGGCATTTGCAACCGGGCCCACAAGTGGCCAAATGTGTGGGTATTTTCTAATTCTTCACATTCTTCACAAATCTGATTAAAAGATGTTTAAAAAAGAAAACCCAGGGTACCAACGCATCACAGGGCACAATCACACACACACTCACACATAATGGACAATTTAGAGATACCAAACAGCCTACGTCACATGTTTTTGGACTGGAGGAGAAAACCGAAGTACCTTTAGAAAACCCCTGAAGCACAGGGGGAGAGGGCAGAGGTGCAAGGCAAACATGCTAAACAGTAAGCTGGTTAATATTAACATTAAATAAAATTTGGCATTTTTTTAGTGTACACACAGCAAATACTCAGTTGACATCTTATAGCATCAATTTTGATCCAAATATAAACACTGTAGATTTTACTGTGCATCATACTACAGTTTACAAAAGCCTATTGTAACGCAACGGGAGTGGAGGCTGGATGCAGGTGCAGGTCACGGTCTTTATTAAACATAAATATAAACTCCAAAGCAAACGCGGTCTTTCGTGGCTAACGAGAAACATTGAACATGGCATGACATCAATATCCTTCTTAACATGGATGACCGCTACAAACAAACAACTCAAAACCTACCATTAACACTAATAATGAGCAACGTGCTCAGTAACTCAGGCGTATAAATAACAAGTGTCATTAACTTAAACTACAAACACCTGTGACCCATCAGAGCTATTATGCTAATGCTCAACCTGGAAGTGAGTGAACCCAAATAATGTCATAGTCCGAAGACGAGCCATAGTGCCCTCTGCTGGCTGTGGTGTAACAGAACCCCCCTCCAGCGGGGGTCCTGGGCCCCTGTCCGAAACGTCTCTGACTGCCACTGAAAGCGAGGCAGCCTCCGTCAGGCAGCAAATGGGCGGAGCAACTCCCCCACCGGGGTTGAATGTTGGGGCACCGCCCCCAGCGGCGCTGGAACAAAGGCTCAAGGGAGGAGCGACGTCTTCCGTGGAGCAGGAAGGGGGAGCGACGTCCCCAGCGAAGCAGGATGGCCGAGTGATGACCTCAGCCAAACAGTAAGGTGGAGCGACAACCTCAGCCGAGCAGGACGGCCGAGTGACGTCCACAGCCGAGCAGGAAGGCCAAGTGACGTCCACAGCCGAGCAGGAAGGCCAAGCGACGTCCACAGCCAAGTAGGAAGGCCGAGCGACGTCCACAGCCGAGCAGGAAGGCCGAGCAACGTCCACAGCCGAGCAGGAAGGCCGAGCGACGTCTACAGCCAAGCAGGAAGGCCAAGTGACGTCCACAGCCGAGCAGGAAGGCCAAGTGACGTCCACAGCCAAGCAGGAAGGCCAAGCGACGTCCACAGCCAAGCAGGAAGGCCGAGCGACGTCCAAAGCCGAGCAGGAAGGCCGAGCAACGTCCACAGCCGAGCAGGAAGGCCGAGCGACGTCTATAGCCGAGCAGGAAGGCTGAGCAACATCCACAGCCGAGCAGGAAGGCCGAGCGACATCCACAGCCGAGCAGGGAGGCTGAGCGAGCATCATAATGGGGAGGGTGGGTGGGAGTATGTCACAGCCCCGACCACAGACTCCCCCTCCTGTCGGCATGGCATGGTGTGACTCCTCAGCAGTAGAAAGTCCTGGGAGATCACGTCGTCTTGCTGGCTACATGGCACGGCATATCTCTCCCTCTTCTCCTTAATAGGGAAGCCCCAGATGTTGAGCTCAATGTGCGGGCTACGCGGCGCGGCATTCATGGTGACCGGCTGCTTCCTCTGTAGGGCTCGTTATTCTGTGATGAAACAGGACTGGAGGCTGAATGCAGGTGCAGGTCACGGTCTTTATTTAACATAAGTATAAACTCCAAAGCAAATGCGGTCTTTCGTGGCTAACGAGAAACATGGAACATGGCATGACATCAATATCCTTCTTAACATGGACAACCACTACAAACATAAATAACTCACAACCTACCGTTAAGACTAATAACGAGCAACGTGCTCAGTAACTCATATAAATAACAAGTGTCATTAACTTAAACTACAAACACCTGTGACCCATCAGAGCTATTATGCTAATGCTCAACCCGGAAGTGAGTGAACCCAAACAATGTCATAGTCTGAAGACGAGACACAGTGCCCTCTGCTGGCTGTGGCGTAACACCTATATTGTACATCAGGTGCAATGCCATTAAGGATAACAAGGAAGCTCATTTCTCTCTGACTGATAGATGGATAAAGATGGCATTTTATATATTGGGAGTGTGAGCAGTAATTATTCTTGTAACTTTTAATAAGAGCAACCAAAATGTCTTCTCACTTCTTATTTGTCACCATGGAAACCTACAAGTAAAAGTGGGTCTTAGACATATTATTGCATGGAAGAATTTAAATTGAAATCGTAAGGGATATTAAAACCCTTAACAAATAACTTATACTACTATGATCCATTTTCTTACCCTCTATACTACTCACTTCCTCTCTGATGGCAATGCTGTACACTTTCATTTAACCACTGAATTAATAGTTTTAATGTATTATACACTCACCATCCACTTTAATGGGAAAACCTTATTCGGTTTCCCAATCAGCCAAGTATGTGGCAACAGCACGATGCATAAAATCATGCAGATACAGGTCGAAAGCTTCAGTTATTGTTGACATCAAACATCAGAATGTGGAAAAGGTGTGATCTCCGTGACTTATGGTTGTTGGTGCCAGATGGGCTGGTTTGAGTATTCAGTAACTGCTGATATCCCGGGAATTTCGCACACAAAAGTCTGTAATGTTTACAAAGAATGGTGCAAAAAACAAAAAAACATTGAGTGAGCAACAGTTCTGTGGTTGGATACACCTTGTTGATATAAGAGGTCAGAGGAAAATTTACTTCAGCTGCCAGAAAGGATATAGTAACTCATATAATGGCTCATTCCAACCATGGTGAGCAGAAAAAACATCTCTGAATTCACAGCAGAAGACCACATCAGGTCCCCCTCCTGTCAGCCAAGAATAAGAATCTGAAACTATCATGGGCACAGACTCACCCAAACTGGACAGTTGAAGACAGTGAAGAAAAAAAACAACCCTGGCCTTTTTCCAGTCTTTCACTGTCCAATTTCATCCTGCAGACTCTTGGCTCATGGGATGATTTTTGTTTTTTGCACCATTCTATGACGATTCTAAAGTCTTTTGTGTATGTAAATCCCAGGAGATAATCAATGTATTGAATATGCAAATTGGCCCATCAGGTACCAACAAGTCTCAGAGATCCCATTTTTTTCTCCATTCAGATGTTTGATGTGAACATTAAGTGAAGCTCTTGAGCTGTACCCATAAGATTTTATTCCTTGTGCTGCTGCCACATGATTGGCTGATTGAATAACTGCATAAATGCACAGGTGTACCAGTGTTCCTATTAAATTGGACTGTCCTGTATTTGTATCAAAATGTGACAACAGTCTACCAAACCGACTAAACTCAGCTTTCTCATTCTGCCCAATTTAACTGATGATTAGTTGATTAGTTTTTTCAAACATTAAAATCAAGGCTGTAGTCTTGGTATAAGATTTTACAAACAGAACGATATTGCTCACTGTAGACACTACAAAACATTTGTTGTTTAAGTCTCTGAGCTGCAAATCCATGTCATGTCTCTTTAGTTGTGAACATTAGTAAACACTTAAATAGTTAACTGTTAGTCTTTTATTGCACTTAAGTAAAGCAATGCTATATTATTTCTAGGGAAATTACATTGTTTAGAGTACACAACACTAGTGTTAAATGATTTGCACTATATGCAACAAAATAACACTTATTTGCACATATATATTAAAATGTAACATTTAAAAAATTTATTATAACTTCATTTTTTTAGATATCAGGCTACATTAATAACATGCTTGCCATCCAAACCACACAACTTTTCTTAGTGTATTTTAATGTGCCGTACAAAACTTGGAAGGGCTTGGCATGCGTAGGCCCAAGAAGGTGCTCAAGTGATTCTCACCGCCTCTGCAGTTTATCCAGTTTTCATAGTACCATAGTTAAATATATAATTGCTGATAGTTTTGCTTTTTCATAAATTTAGCAAGATAAGCTTTGTACTTGCAATGTATTTATTTATTTATTTTTGAAGTAGCTTTTTCTGTCTAATAGTATTATATCGAGAAATAAAACCTGGTTTGTAATTTGTGTTGGAGTTATTCTATGGACAGGATTCAGTGTACATCGACAGGTGAAATTCAATTAGAAATTTCATAGATCACTAATTTGTATTTTAGCACTGTTTTGTTATTTTAAACAGTAGTTAGGTGGATATATATTTGCATATGTATTTTCCATTAACAAGAGTCTTTCAAGCTTATTAATTGCTGTACACAGGTTTAGGGACAATACACTGACTGACTTTATGAAAATGTATGTATGAAGAATTTAATTAAAAAGAATGTAAGGCTAACTCTGCACTGGGTATAAGTTATGTGCATTGCATTATAGCATGACTGGAGGAATTTTTTTAATCCCCCAAAGCATTCATTTCTATAATATGGAGAAACAAATAATCATATCAATCTTTCCATCTTAGTATCTGGTACAGTCAAACTAATTTTCTGATTGATAAAGCATAAGAGTCTCAAACTGTAATACCATAATATCATTTTATATATAAGTATAAAATGCTGCTTGTGTCTCAGCATAGTGACTTGTTTGCATATTTGCCACTGCACCATTTAAAGCACCATGATCCTAGTTAAAATGTATTGAGGAATTAGGTATCCACAATTTAATATATCTGTCATTTTAGCAGCTCTGCCATGTCTAGCAGCAGAGTCATAATTACATTGAAATTATTAGAGCCTGGTGATCACTGTTGTGGCATTATAGTTTCCATGAAAATAGTTCAGAAAACAGTGTGATTCCATCAGGGTCTTAACAAGCACTTTTACTACCACACAATTACTAGAGATAGGAAATAATGACAAGTAGAGGAATACATAAACTACAGTATAAAAAGCAAAAGTAAAATGATCTTGCCCCATCCCCCCCACCCCTCCCCCTTTCCATAGCAAACTATCTATTGTAGTGAACAATACATTTATGGATGTTTTTGCTATATTAAGCCCATTGTTCAGCCAAAAAAAATAATAATTGAGATCTCTCTTTAACTTTCACCTTTCCGGATATATCTTCTGAGTTATTTTCTTCAAGTGAGGTCACCATCTCATGACCACTAATTTTCTTCATCTTTATCCAGCCATGTAGGGCAGGGTGAGCATGGTGACCATAGCAACAAGCTTGTTAAATATAACTCTACACATGTGAGCATGGTGGCTTCACATTTTGTTAATTTAGCAAGCTGTTTGTGCTTATTCTATTTCTGTTTATGTGGCTGTGCCTCTCTAGACAACCATAAACTGAACTGTGGTGTTAACTGAACTGACATGTACATGTAGATCATAAATACATGCTATAACCTTGTACATAATAAATATTCATTATAGGTAAAAATGTCATGTAAATCCGAATGTGCTGGGATGGGGAATGGAGGATATTGGATCTGTTATGCAGGGACTGAATTATGCAAAAACTTTTAAATACTTCATTAATACGACATTATTACTTCTACTTTTGTGTCTTCATGATTTAAAATGCACTTAACTTTAAATAAATGACAGCAAAAAAGGTGGCTTGTATGAGTATTAAATATGTTATGTTCAATAAAAAATATGCTATTTCAACTTAAATTGGCTAGAAAATTGGAATGGAATTGAATGCATACTCCACACTTAAGCTCATTATACAACACATGGCTTTGGAATTTCACCAAAGCCATATGTTGTATATTGAGCTTAAATGTCTGTCTCTGTTATATTGGATAAAAGGTTTAATTACCTTGTGTTGGGAAATGCTTAAATCTCACTTATTGAAAATAATAATTGTACAATAAACTTAAATGTCAGTAGATCTGTATAAACCTTGCCTGTCAGTTTCAGGTGTGTCAATACACAGAAATGTGCTGTGATTATACTGATGCGGGCTGTCTATAGTCTACTCTTGCTCATATTTGTAATATTACCTGCTGAATTAGCTCTAAATGCATGTAGGGGTTTTCAAACCTCCTTTTTGTAGGAACTGACATGTAATCACCCATAAGAAAAAAAATCATCTGTTCTTATTTATTCACAAGCTCTGCCAAAAAGACAGAGATTGCAGCATGATATCTTGGCAGCCCAGCACTGCATTACCATTCGATTAAATTTCATTTGAAGAAGGATATGCCTGAATTACCATTTCATATGCTCAGTATTCCTAACCACTCACTAAACTTTCTCAATCAGCATGAAGACAACTGAAAGCTCACTATGGTCATTTTCCTGTGAGCAGGCAATTGGATTGTATTCCAAGCCAAAAAGAGAATCAATAGACATGGAGTTAGAAGTAACTGTTTTTCCTGTGTGGCTGGATAGCTTACCTGAGCTGTACAGTTATATTTATATGCCATTTGCTAAGTTAACTGGAAGAATTTTCCTGAGTAGTTAATCGAGTAATAAAACACAATATTAGTATGTTAAATATGCTTGCATTTGTAACATGTACAAAGGTACTGAACACTTGTACATTCATCCAGTTATCTAATCAGCCAATCATGTGGCAGCGGCGCAATGCAAAAACTCATGCAGACATAGTTCAAGAGCTTTTGTTCCCCATTCTGATCTTCACATCAAACATCATAATGGGGAAAAGTGTGATCTCAGTGACTGTAACCATGGCATGGTTATTGGTGCCAGATGGGCTGGTTTGAGTATCTTATCCAACAGCAGAATCCCAGGTTGCACTCCTGTCAGCCAAGAACAAGAATCAATAATTCTATGTGATAAGTGGTTAATATGCTATTTTAATATGCTATTTTAAATGGGACATTTATACACCCCACCTCAAATACTGCAAGCAATGACATTATCATTGTCATGCTCAGCTTTGAAGAACCACTAAACCTCATGTGGTTAAAAGCCATGTGGTAAAGTCTGGTTTTATTTCTATAACACATTTAAAAGACAGCAAGTGTCAACTAAAGTGCTGCACAGTAAAATTACATCTGTATAAGATTAAGAATGAAATTAAATAAAAAAAAACAATTAAGAAATCAAATAGATTTGATTTAAGCTTCAGAATAATACAGTAGCTATACAGCAAAAGTCAAAGACTATCAATAACAAGACAAAAACAAACAGATTATGGAGACCTAACAAAGACTCAAATGCCTTGGAAAATAAATATGTTTTCAAAATGGATTTTAAAATGTCTATTGTAGGGGATGACTTTTAAAACAATGGTAAACTATTTCGTCACCTTTGAACTTCCTCTAAGAGCATGGAATAGTTAACAGCTGCTGATGAAAAGATCTTAAGATTCTGGAGGTGGAAAGGAAGCATAGAAGGTCAGAGATGTAGCTTAGTGTAGTACCACTAAAAGGCTTAGAAGAACGCACAGTTAAATCATCATCACACTCTGCATTACCTGTTGGTTCATTTAAGCCTGAAAGCTGAAACATAATGATACAAGCTTTTGCCACCCACACACATTTTAAAGTACCCCTGCTTGTCAGACCACATTGTTTTTTTCTATCAAATCCTCAGTCAAGAGTTGTTCAAATAAACTTACAACCTAATTTCAGTCCTGTCAACCAGAATTTCTTTAGGAGGAAAATCAACCAGTTCTAATTCAATTTAAATGAGCATATCACTTTCATCATAAATGGTACAACAACAAAAAATGACCTCTCTATAATATAAATAATTTTACCACAAGTACCATTTCAAACTGTAAATTGTTGTGAGGGAAGGACCATTTGAGTCTTTAATATTTCAGACCTTCAGGGCAAACTTAGAGAATGATGAACATATGAAAGTAATTAAAACATGGCTACATGTCATTTTGGGATCATATGACTTCCTCACACATGTTAGTAACCTTTCTAGATCTACTAAGTATATGCTTGTATCAGGTATGAAATATCCCTGTTTAGCTCCAGTTTGTTGCTGGTGTTGTCCATGATTGATATAACATTTCTAGCTTATACCTCAATGATATAGTAATACAGTAATGTAAAAGCAAAAGTGTGCTTCTCTTTATTACCCCTGATACTGTATTCATATGGCCTGATTGATATAACAATTCATCACACTATGAGGTAAAATAAAATCTATTTCTCTGCTTCTAGACATGATACCTCAGCAAATTTAAAGATAAAGATCCTTACACAAGAGATACCTATGCGTGCCTAGTTATTATAATCAATTTTCCTGAGATTGCCTAAAGTGATTTGAGACATGTAATTGGAGTGATTTATTTTTATACTTGCCTCTACATGGAGGAATAGTAATAAATTGTGCAGTTTGTTAATATTAAAATGCATGTAGGAATTACAACCCTGTAACACAGTATATTCTGCCATTTTGGGAACCAGAAGCAGCATAACCCAACAACATAATATGAAATAAGATTTTCTTGTTTGGTGTAATCAGCAACTCTCTGAAATAAATTACACTGACCCATACACTTCACACTGCAAAAAAAAAAAAATAAAAAAATAAATAATAAATAAATATATATATATATATATATATATATATATATATATATATATATATATATATATATATACACACTGTATATTCAGTGCTTCAGTAAATATGACAAATCTGTAAATTTTACACAAAAAATTACTTCAATGCTTAAGTGCTGTGCGAAATTAATTCATGTAAATATGCTGCTAAAACCAAAAGTGTATATTTTATTCATTTTACTGGGTTAAATTTAATATTCTTTTGCAAGCACTCATGAAATTTAAAAAAAGAAATAATGTAAAAATGGGGTATCATTTTTGAACTTCATTTGCACACTGATAAAAATTATTCGGTGGGGTTGTAATTGTAACACAAAAATAATATCATTTTCAACAAATAAATTAATGTTAATTAATTTACTTTGGTATTTTAAGTATACCTTATGTAATATGCATTAGTTGTTAAAACACTTTTTAAGTTTAAAAATCAAACATATTGAGTAATATAGACAAAGCATTTAAGCCATGTGCATTTGTGAAATATTTAATTAAAATTCCACTGTTAAATTTGGCTGATGCAACTTCAGATCAAATAATTAGATAAGAAATTGTTGTGTATAACTCTTAATAGTAAATTTCTCTAACTGCTTGTATTTGCTGCTGCTGTACTGTTGTAATTGAATTTCATATGGTTCTAACATTGTACAGTACATGCAAGTACTATTTCTGCTTGGGGGTTTCCGGGTTTAAATAGATCATTGCCAGCATTCATGTTGAAATAAGTACTGTTACTGCCCTCATGCACTACATAAGATACTATGTTTTAAACCAGGCCTGTTTCTTTGTACACATATTTATTTATTTACCTCTTCATAATAATGGTGGCTTCTATCTGAATTGAATGCTCTTGTAATGATATAATTACATTTGCAACACTGTAAAATTAATAAATGTTTTACATTTGTTTTGGGACACTGTTTAATAAGATTATTCTTAAAAAATATATTCTACAAACCTTTTAGAACATTGATTAAATACATTTGGAAAATAAGTTTTACCAACTTAAAAAAAAATTGTGAATTACATTACTCACAGTTCAGTTTGAAGTCAGAATTTAAGTTAAGTTAGAAGTCAGAAGGTTAAGGTTAGGGTTGCGGACAGGTTTAGCATTCATACCCATTCTTACGAGCTTGTTTATATGCATTTGAAATAAATCCAACCACATCATCAAATTCATCATCAAATTCATACCAATTTCTCAAAAGATCAGGTTTGGAGCAATCATTTGTGACCTTTAGACATAAAATAATATCAAACAATAAGTATAAAATTTTGCTGAACCTACTGTAAATGTGATATATGTATATAAAATATTTGTTTATAAAAACACCACACAGAATGTGTCACATTAGACTTTTTCTGATCTATATGATCACTACCGGTGGTCCCAATTGGGCTCTCTGCTCTACATTCAGTTTGTCATCCTCCTGTGGCCTGGCAATGAGAGAGTATACTACTCCATCTCAGCCATGTCTGTCTCCCTGAAGGCAGAATATTTCCTATATAATAGAAAAGAATATTATCTGTCTGTGCCATAGGGGAGCAGGCACATTGTCTAGGACAGCGTGGTTATTAGCAAAGGATGATAGAGGACTGGCACAGTCTAGATTAAGTTTTAAAGTGGCCCATGAGCTGCAGGCTGTGCAACCTGATAAACCAAGCAAGACTGGAGAGAGTGAGATTGGGAGTGATGGTGATGAGGAAAGTCAGAGAGGCAAAGCTAAACAGATTTAAAATTTGAGTGTGGATTTAATTGAGTTTCATTTTTGCAATTTTTGGATCCTTCCCAGGCGATGAATTTGAGTAAGACTGAGGGAGTTGCAGAAGTTAGTACTATTCATCTGGACCTGCTCTCTATTGCTCTTTTATCTGCTCTCTGCTCATGGTTCAGCAGAGAGCAAGATGTATACATATGATTTGATGCTAGACATTTAGTGCTCTGTTTGTGTAATAAGGGCTCATGAGGAGCTCTGGTAAAGTAGTCAGCAATGGGCAGTCTGGCATTGTTGTATATACACAGAGGCAAATTGGGTTTTTTTAAGATATTCCTATAAAAAGGCAATTCAAATGTCTTAATTCCTGTTCCATGTGCACTAACTTAAAATTAAATCTGTATCATATAATAATTCAGTTATATTCATTTACAGTACTTTGCAAAAGTGTTCCACCTGTGAACTTTTCCACTTCACTGTGATTTTTACAGATTATAAGCCACAGATAATTAATTAGATTGATGTCTAGGTTTTGACCGGGCTAATGTTTTTGGTTTTGAACAACTCCAATGTTGCTTTGATAATATGCTTAGTGTAATTTTCTTTTTGGAAGGTGACCCACCCTCAAGTATCTGTCCGACAAGGAAATTTTTTTATTTTTTTCTAGCATTGCACTATAGTCTATAAGTTCCTGCTGATGGAAAGCAGTCCCACAACATGATGCTACCTCCACCATGCTTTACTGTGGGGATGATATTCTCAGGATTATGTGCAGTGTTGGGTTTCTACCAAATATAGTGTTTTTTCTCCATATGTTTGCAGAGTCTCTACATGATTTCATATGACATTTATTCAGTAATGGCTATCTTCTCATCACTTTTCCATTAAGCCCAGCTGTGTAAAGTGTCTATAATATCTGAGTTGTGGATCTGTTCAGCTCCATCAGAATTACACTTGGCTTCTTAGTTGCTTCTCTGCCTAATGCCCTCCTTACTAGTCCCTCACATTTGGTAGATGGCATAATCACAGTTGTACCATATTCTTTCCAAGTTTTAATTATGGATTTTATTTTGCTCTGTAGGATGTTCAAAGTTTTGGATTTATTTATTTTTTCTTTTTTAAATAACCAACTCCTGATTGATACTTTTCCAGAACTTTGTCTTGTTTTGATTTGTTTAGGTATGTTCTCTAACATATTCTAGGGCCTTCTAGGGACATATGTGTTTATATATTGAGATCATGTGACACTTAAATTGCACATAGATTTACTTATGATGTCAATTCTAATAGCAAGTGGTTGTGCCAGAATTAATTTAAGGATTCAACATCAATGGGGGTGAATACTTATGCAAGGCACAGTGCACACATTGCAAAATAATATTTAGCACTACCATATATCCTTGATATTACACAGTATATTTGTCAAAGTGGTGTAAAAAATCTTTTTTTTTTTTTTTTTTTTTTTTTCTTTTTAAAAAAAATTTAAAAAAAAAAAAAAAAAAAAAAAAAAAAAAAAAAAAAAAAAAAATAAAAAAAAAAAAAAAAAAAAAAAACCAACAACACAACAACAAAAAACCTCAACCCACACTAAACAACAAAAAACAACACCACACCCTTTTTTCTATTTTTTTTTTTGGAGACTGGTTTTGAGCATTTTTTTTTTTTTTTTTTGAGGTATATACTATGATTTTAACTGTAGTCATAGGTATACTTTAGCCTTTTTCTCAGTAAATCAAGTTTCCTCACATGATGCCATATCACTTTCTTCTTCATGAACAATTTGTGGAACAAAATTTTGTAATTTACTTTCACATCACATTTGAATCCTGAACAATATTAAAGTAACCAAATATGTGCAGCAGTAAGGCATTTCAAAGACTAGCACTGACCATTATACATAACTGATTTAGTGCATGATTGCAGCATTTGCCATTTGCCCTGGTGTGCTGCTCAGAAGATGTAGCTAACAAGGTTAATCATCTTATGACTTACATTCTTCACTCTCATAACAGCACAACTTGCCTATAATTTCACTATAGTTACAATGTTATTCATACTAAATAATATGATTTAACATAAATGGCTGAATAATAAGGAAAGAATGTTCACAATCTAAACGTGGTCTTGTCTAAATAATAATAATACTATGAGCACTACCAATACATGCATTCGTCCACATATTACAAGGCTCTACACTTTACTGCATCTATGCAACTCAAGTGCAAATACCCTGAGTTCCATCTAAATCTGAATCTTGAATTGGTAGCGTTCAGAAGTAGGGAGATTTTCACTGATCCAGGAAAAAAGTAGCAGCCTACGGATCTCATGCATCTAGAAATTAATTTGAAAATGTTCAGTGGTCTAACCTCTTTTTATTTTTTGTTTTAGGTCTACTGCCATGAAAATACAAGCAGCATCAGAATAAATCTGAAATAGTACATATACTATTACATAATAATTACATAATATTACATACTTCCCTATTTAGATACTGATGTAACTAGTTTCAAGTTTCTGTATCTAGTTTGTCTTTTTTTGATTATTGATAAGTGATGTGTGAGCTAAATAGCAGGCACTTGATCAGGGTTATCAGACTCTTTATTAAAGCAATGAGTCTGTGCATGGTGCCCTGCATTGTAGTCCTGCCTCATGTCCAGTGTTCCTATGGTGGGCTGTTGATTTGAGCCTGACAAAACAGTTACTGAATGAATGTATTAGTATAAGATGTTTGTTCTATTCATTTTTCTTCTAGATTCAATCTGACCAAATTGTATGGAAAATATATGAGCTTCATTTTTTATTTGTAGAGAATATGAAAATGTAATTCAATCTTAATTTCAGCTTTTACATAATTCAACAGACTGCCCTGAAAGACATTATTCTTACAGACAGCCTACATAACCAGCTACACGTTTGCAGATCTTTCAGAGGCTTGTATTCAGCTTTCCCAGACTCTCATTGGATTTAAATAGATTAATCAAAACAGGTGCCATTTTTATTCTTGTTGTCAGGGTTTTGAGCTACTGAAAAACACCCTGGGAATATAGTAGTAAATAGTAATTATATGTATGTCATTTGTGTTTTGATGAAAATCCATGGCACCAGGTGGTGTGTTGATGGAATCAATTATGACCTCAGCACAATTAGATGTTGGGTGAATAGATGATGGGGTTCAGATGCAGTAACAGAGTATATGTTAAAGACTTACTTGTGAAAGAGATATTTAAAAGTTTAGACTTATATAGTCTGTGTTCATTGAGCACCTGAGATTTTAAAAGTATGAAATGAAATGAGCCCATAGCTGGGACTGTCAAGACATTTAAAAAAAAAAAAGAAAAAAAAAGACTACAAATACAATAACCTTGCTTATACCATTAATAGTTTTGTCGCTGAATGTTTATTAATGGAGTTGTTAGTAGTATTTGGATCATTTGTATTAACTTATGACAGGTTGGTACTTTGTTCAAGTTCCTTTCACAATATGCAGGACACATGTTAACTGCTTAATAAGTACTGTTACTCTTGAATGGGTGCTGGAATTGTTCTATGCCTAGTGTTCCCAGAATAGGCTCCAAAATCCACCATAACCTTAACCAGGATAAACTGCTTCTTGAAGATGAATGAATGAAGGATGTTGGAATTCCGTTATAAATACTCTTACATCAATACAACACTGTTCAATATGGTTCCTTGTGGAAATGATTGTCACTATAACTATGTAACTACACACACAGCTTATGAGAGTGTTATGACTTATATAACTTATCTGCAGTACCTTCTTTCCAATGAATATCAACATTCTGTCACAAGAATACGATGCATATCAACATATCAAAGATTTGCTCAAATGGTCTGTATGCCACATTCTGCACCAATGTAATTTAACCCCACCCACCTCTACCACTATGCTATTTGAATAAGTTCAATATATAATAAATAATTTAAAGTTTTTAAAAGCATATTTAGTATAGCCCATTTCATGCATAAAGTTTGTGCTTTTCATGGCATATGTCTCGTGGTAAAGCAATATGATAAACTGGGTATTTTCAAAGTGCTGAAAGTACTTTCTTATATGAATAAATAATATACAAATTGCAAGAAATACACAGCACATACAAAGCATTCATATTTTTCTCTTTCTTTCTTTGTCATTGAATTTTATTCCACTTTTATTCCATAAAAACTACTGACATTTTGGCTAGCAATTATCAATTATAATAAGCAAGCATTCAATTATAATAATAGGTCAGAGTTATTATTGTTCAAATATATATTTTGTCATTTAAGCAATGTTAGTCTTCATGTGACCTGAGCTCCATGTGAACTTTTCTTAATGATAAAGCAATACTTTGCCATCTTTCACCATATATGAGGACGTTTCTGAGAATTAACTAACTAGCATAGCTGTTTAAGTGGAAACGTAGCTAGTTATTGCTAATGAGCTAACCATTGCAGCTAGCCAGTTAATTACAGCTGCTAGTGGTGCTGAGCACTTTTGTACTGAGTGATTTGAACTACACTGTTGTTGCAAATAATTTTTTTTTTCTTTTATTTATTTCTGTTCATTCTGTTGTGAGCAAATAATTTTGAGTTGTCTTAAACCCATTTATACCCAGTTTTGTACTACCAATGACCAACTTAAACAACTTTATATCAACAATTATATTCCGTAAATATTATTTTAAAAAATTGGATTTTATTTCTTGGATAGATTGCTGTGAAAAAACAGTTTGCAATGCACAACTACTATATTCACAGTCATACAGAAAAGTCAGTGCTTTCAGAGAGCTACATTCCTTCCCCACACATCTCTACCCTCATTATCCTTCAATAAAACCCGTTTAACCTTCAGCCCTGAGTCAGTGTTCAGTTTCTAGGTCCAAGACTTTTTGACTATAACAGGTAAAGTACAGTACTATTCTGATGAAATACAATTTCCAGACATTCACTCAAAATCCACTTTATTATTAACACCCATACACTTGCCCCCCACCTCCAATGTAGTGACTTACAGTTGTACAGGCAGAAGCAACTTACTGATGAGAGAGGAAATAACTACATTACCACCTTCCAATGTCAAATTAGAG
>CM022759.1:21843786-21858786 GCA_012411365.1 Ameiurus melas
AGCAGTGTAATTGTCTCATCTGGAAACTGCACAGCAGATGATTTAAGCAAGAAGTGGTGAACAAACAATTTGTAATACAGACAGAAGCCTGAATAACTATCTACAGCACAGTGAACCCTTATCCAGATGTATGGCATGTTATGAACAGTATGAATGATTCTTGAATGTGATAGCTGAGGGATAACTAAAAGTGAGAATATACCAACTCCACTAAGTTATTGTCTGTTGTGTTTGGTATACTTTAATGGAGTGCTGCCATACTTTCAACTGAAAAAAATGTTATTTTGTCTGCATTTTCCCTGGATGTGCTTTATATATTTATATGAACCCATAGATCCCTACTAAAGAAAATAGTTGTGATATGTGTCACACATCAGAAACAAATTCTATTATTGCAAACCCACAGTTTGCTCATATGGGGCTAGAAAAAAATGTCTCTCTAGTGCCAATAGCATATGTTTGTCAGTTTGACTCGTGTATCATCAATCATCTGTGAAACAGCACCTGCTTTACTGAGCCATATGTCAGCAGGCAATCTGCATAAGTCTGGATACAGCCCCATTTCATCAGTGCAGGCCAGAAAAAAATCCAGACAAATAATTAATGCTGTGACCACTGAAAGCAGTAAAGTTCTAAAAATGACCAAAGCTGTGAATAGAGAAAATGGTAAGTATTGAATATACATCTGCTACATATGCTGCCAGTTGATAACTGTTCAGAAATCTAGCATGACTCACAAATTGCCGTATGGATAGGTTGTGTAAGTGGCACAGAGATTTACACTCACTGATATGAAATGAAATAATGATATAAAAAACCAACTGTTAATTGATTAAACGATCAATCTAACAGGGAACAAAGACAGTCACATGTTAGTTGGGTGTCCTGCCATCAAAAAACAACAAAAAAAAAATATATATATATATATATATATATATATATATATATATATATATATATATATATATATATATAATAATAATAATAAAATTGTACACCTGGGTGACAAGGAACAGAAATAGTTCATATTTATAAGGGGTATAAATATGAGGTAAAACATAGGCCAAATTCTCTTAGTCATTCACAACAATGGGTAAGACCAAGGAATATAGCTGTGATAATGGCAAAACGTTGAGCTTCACAAAATGGGAAGTCGCTATAAGAAAATAGCACAAGCATTTAAAATGTCCATTTCCACCCTCAGGGCAATAATTAAGAAGTTCTACTCATCTGGAAATGTTATGAATCAATCTGGAAGAGGACGTGTGTCTCTATTGTCTCAACACACCGTGAAGAGTGTCACGTATGGCGAATGGAGGCCGAAGCAATTGCAGATTTTTTAAACATTTATTTTAAACACACGAATAACGAAACAAAAACACTAGGACAACTGGGCATAACACTGTGGCAAGAAACAAACACGGAGACAGAAGTGACGTGAGTCTATAACAACGAAGACCAGGAGAAAGTGCAGACAAGGACTATAAATACACAAGGGTGCTCATTAACAAAAACGTGAGTCAGGTGCACGTGGTCAGGTGGTGTAGTGCAGTGGCTGATGGGACTTGAAGTCCCGGTTTTCGGATACGTGACAGATCCCCCTCCAAGGGCGCTACTCCTGAGCGCCCAAAATCAAGGCCCCCTCCGGGGTCCCGCCCCCGGCCAAAAGTCCCCAGCAGAACCAGGAGGCCGAGCAGCTTCCACCATCGCACAAGGAAGCGGGGGAAGTCCTTGGCAAAGCATGAAAGAGGGGCGACGTCCCCACGGGACAGGAGAGCGGAGCATGCCTCACCGCGAGGTTCAAGGGGAGCGAGGTTCTCTCGCGCGGCTCACGGGGAGCGAGGTTCTCCGCGAGCGCTCACGGGGGAGCGAAGGTTCTCCCGCGAGGCTCACGGGGGAGCGAGGTTCTCCGCGAGGCTCACGGGGGAGCGAGGTTCTCCGGCGAGGCTCACGGGGGAGCGAGGTTCTCCGCGAGGCCAGGAGAGGAGCGAGGTTCTCCGCGAGGCCCAAGGGAGGAACGACGCTTTCCGCGGAGCATGAGGGGGGAACGGAGACCTCCGTGGAGCAGGAAGGGGAGCGACCCACTGAGCGAAGCGGGGAAAGGAGCGACGTCTTCAGCGGAACGTGGAGGCAAAGTGACGTCCTCAGCGCAGCAGGATGGAGAGAGACCACCGCCGAAAGGAAGGCCGAGCGACGACCTCAGCCGAAAGCAGGAAAGGCCGAGCGACGTCCACAGCCGAGCAGGAAGGCCGAGCGACGTCCACAGCCGAGCAGGAAGGCCGAGCGACGTCCACAGCCGAGCAGGAAGGCCGAGCGACGTCCACAGCCGAGCAGGAAGGCCGAGCGACGTCCACAGCCGAGCAGGAAGGGCCGAGCCACGCCCACAGCCGAGCAGGAAAGGCCGAGCGACGTCCACAGCCGAGCAGGAAGGCCGGAGCGACGTCCACAGCCGAGCAGGAAGGCCGAGCGACGTCCACAGCCGAGCAGGAAGGCCGAGCGACGCCCACAGCCGGAAGCAGGGAAGGCGCGACGTCCACAGCCGAGCAGGAAGGCCGAGCGACGCGCACAGCCGAGCAGGAAGGCCGCGTACGCGCACAGCCGAGCAGGAAGGCGGCGGCGTCCAAAGCCGAGCAGGAAGGCCGAGCGGCGTCCACAGCCGAGCAGGAAGGCCGAGCGCGCCAGCCGAGCAGGAAGGCCGAGCGGCGTCCACAGCCGAGCGGCGTCCACAGCCGAGCAGGAAGGCCGAGCGCGTCCACAGCCGAGCAGGAAGGCCGGCGGCGTCCACAGCCGAGCAGGAAGGCCGAGCGACGTCCACAGCCGAGCAGGAAGGCCGGCGCGTACCCACAGCCGAGCAGGAAGGCCGAGCGACGTCCACAGCCAAGCAGGAAGGCCGAGCGACGTCCCAGCCGAGCAGGAAGGCCGGGCCCGCCCCGAGCAGGAAGGGCCGAGCGACGTCCACAGCCGAGCAGGAAGGCCGAGCGACGTCCACAGCCGAAGCAGGGATGCTGAGCGGCGCCACAGCCGGGCAGGGATGCTGAGCGGCGTCCACAGCTGAACAGGAAGGCTGTGCGACGACCTCAGCTGAACAGGACGGGCTGAGCGACCCAGCTGAACAGGAAGGCTGAGGCACCTTAAGGTAGCTGAACAGCGGGGAGTCCCTGAGGTCAGCGCACAGAGGTGAATTCATGAGTCCGCCCGGAGCTGGAGCGTCCTCACACACATAGCGGGCGGCGGAGAGACCTCCTTCACAGGTCTCACCGGCGCGACTCTGAGATAGCTGAACAGCGGGGAATCCTTGAGGTCCGCGAACAGAGGTGAATTCATGAGTCCGGACGGAGCTGGACGTCCTCACGCACATAGCGGGCGGCGGAGAGACTTCCTGCACAGGACCCACCGCTGCGCGACTCTGAGGTAGCTGAACAGCGGGGAATCCTTGAGGTCCGCGAACAGAGGGGAATCCATGAGACCCATCGGGGAGGGAGGGTGGGAGCAAACTGCTGTATCCGAAAAAAATAAATAAATAAAAAATCCACTGCTTCGTAGTCACGGTCTTTCGTTCTGTCACGTATGGCGAATGGAGGCCGAAGCAATTGCAGATTTTTTAAACATTTATTTTAAACACACGAATAACGAAACAAAAACACTAGGACAACTGGGCATAACACTGTGGCAAGAAACAAACACGGAGACAGAAATGACGTGAGTCTATAACAACGAAAGACCAGGAGAAAGTGCAGACAAGGACTATAAATACACAAGGGTGCTCATTAACAAAAACGTGAGTCAGGTGCACGTGGTCAGGTGGTGTAGTGCAGTGGCTGATGGGACTTGAAGTCCCGGGTTTCCGGATACGTGACAAAGAGATGGTTTGAGTGGTCAAAAAATCTCCAAGGATCAAAGCTGGAGAATTGCAAAGTTAGTTGCGTCTTGGGAACAGAAAGTCTCCAAAATACAATCCGAATAACCTACACCACCAAAAGTTGTTTGGAAGGGTTTCAAGAAAAAAGCCTCTACTCTCATCCAAAAACAAAGTCAAGCATCTTCAGGTTGCCAGACACTACTGGAACTTCAAATGGGATTGATCAGATGAAACCAAAATAGAGCTTTTTTTGCAGTAAACACCAGAGGTGGTTTTGGCACACACCGAGTGACCATAAATATGCGGGTGACTCTTTAATTTTTAGGGGCTGTTTTTCTGCCAGAGGACCTGTACATTTTATTAGGATACATGGCATCATGGGCTCTTTCAAATATCAACAGATATTAAATGAAAACCTGACTGTCTCTGCCAGAAAGCTTAAAATGTGCTGGATCTTCCAGCAGGACAATGATCCAAAACATATAACAAAATGGTTTATTCACCACAAAATCAAGGTCCTGCCATGGCTATCCCATTCCCCTGACTTGAAACCCATAGAAAACCTGTGAGGTGAACTAAAGAAGCAAGTCCACCAGTGTAGAGCTCGAATTTTGAAGGATCTGCAGAGATTCTGTATGGAGGAATAGTTTCAAATCTCTTGCCATCTATTCTCCAACCTCATCAGGCATTATAGGAAAAGAGCTGTTATCTTGGCAAAGGGAGGTAGCACAAAGTATTGACTAAAAGAATGCCAATAATTGTTGCATACCTAAAACAAAAGGTTGTTTTTTTGTTTGTTTTTTTTATAAATCTGTGTTTTGTTTGCAATTGTTGGATATATATGAGAACAGAGTATTTTTTTAACAAAAGGTTAAAATGTTAAACAATAAAGATAATTTTTACAGCCTGTTTTGCTCATATTTACCAATAGTGCCAATATCATTGGAGGGCACAGTAGATGTAACTATCAGGAAATGAAAGCTGAAATTCTGATCTATGTTCATCCTTTGATCTAAATCTTGTCTTCAGTTCATAGCAAAAACAAAAGATTTAGCTTTGCTGTTCTAATATTTTCATAAAGGGCTGTATTTAACCACAACATATCTGAAATATTTTGACTCATGGTGTAATATATATGCTAATTTGCTTAACGTGTTACTTTAGGGTTTTTTTTCCTGCCTCTATTAAGGAAAACAAGCCTGCTGCAAAAAATTTTGATGACTTTTATGATTTATTATTGAAACTCTGCTGGAGGTCTGACTATGGGAGCATCTGTGTGCGTTCACACTGTTTCAAAATGAAAATGTTTTGAGTCATTTGTGGGGCTGAAACCATTTAAAAGAGTTATTTATGATTTTTTTTTTCTTTTACATTTTGATTAATTGCATTTTACCTGTGGCAGTGCAATGTGCTTAGCACCCATAAGCAGCTCAGAGCTCTAAATTAGTTCATGGTATATGTAAGAATTAACAATATGCAGTTGCATGAATGCATGTGCATTTGGAATATGGGCACTTTGTGCATGGTTTTCTCAATCTGACAATGAAATCTTGAGTCTTTAACTGAAAGGGAGATGCTTGAGTTGACTAAGTGGGCATATACAGTCACTAAGGCCAACAACTGTGCCAGGTGATATCTCACAGGTTGTGTCTCTTTCATAATGAGGGTGAGGAAGCAGCCAGTGCAAAAAAGCTTCCAACTTCAAGGGGTTTGTCTGGCTCACATCCTGTACAAATGTCCCACTCAATGCCTGCCTCTCAGTTGCACATTGCAACAAACAAGCAAGCTAACAAGCTCTACAGCTAGCAATTCTCTCTGGAGGATACTCATTATTTTCAGTGGTAAAAGCGGCAAGCCTACATACTGAATCAGGCCTCTTTCATATATTCTTTATTTATATATTTACTTATTTCTTTAAAATCACCCCTGTCATTTATACAGAGGTAATCGTGATGCTTTTGATGCCTTACTGATTTTAAATTATTGAAAGCTATCAGATGAATTCATTGATCTGCCATTTCCTGACCCTGGGATAAAGGGCTTGGGAAACGGTGGATCTGCAACTCCCATCATTATCTGCCTATTTGAAGATTAAACACTGTTATGGCTCTTTATCCTCCTTTTCAAAATATCTCTATTATAAATAAGACCATACTCTGAAATTTTATAGGCTCCATGCAAACCTATTTTAAAATGTTCAGTGAGATGTTGGTAAATATTGCAGATCTGCTCCTTGGACATTGGTTGCAAGAACCAACTAGACTGGTCCCAAACTGAAAACAACAGCACAGAAAAGTCAACTGCATGAATGAGTGAACACTATCTAATGCTCTCTCTCTCTCTCTCTCTCTCTCTCTCTCTCTCTCTCTCTGTCTTGCAGTCTTTGTTACCTATACTAACCAGAAGATGCCAGCCTTACAGCCATATACAGAAGCTCACCCAGAACACTTCACACAATGTCAGATATCCACAACAGTTGCTTTTGCTCACCATTCTCTTTTTCCCTCCAGGTAAATTAAAATGAGTTACTTTTTTTAATTACTTTGACACTTTTCCAAGCTCACACTTGGTTACCATTTTGCACCAGTTACAACCTCCATTTAAGCATGATAAATTCCTTAGAGTGAAAAAAGTTACAATATTCACAAATGTTCACAAGGAATGCAATAATACTCACATAAACAATAAATTTCAATTGGCACAGACTGACAAACTTTTAAAGGCTTGTTCTAAGTTGACATAACACTTGAGTCTGGTAAAATAGTTTTTGTTGACATTAAAGTGGGGGGAAAAAGTATTTGATCCCCTGCTGATTTTGTACGTTTGCCCACTAACAAAGAAATGATTAATCTATAATTTAATGGTAGGTTTATTTGAACAGTGAGAGACAGAATAAGAACAAAAAAAATACAGAAAATCGCATGTCAAAAATGTTATAAATTGATTTGCATTTTAATGAGGGAAATATGTATTTGACCCCTCTGCAAAACATGACTTAGTACTTGGTAATGACTTAGTAATTACTTTTAATTTTCAATGCCCTGACTGAGGGAGGTTCTCACCCAAGATTTGACGGTACATGGTACCGTGAAGTGGACGGTGAAGTTGTCCTGTCCCCTTAGCAGAAAATCACCCCCAAAGCATAATGTTTCCGCCTCCATGTTTGATGGTGGGGATGGTGTTCTTGGGGTCAACTCACCATGTTTGGAGGAGGAGGAATGCTGCCAATGACCCCAAGAACACCATCGCCACATGCTGAGCTACAAAGGAAGCTGACATAAAAATCAGCCTGGAATATGTCATAGTACAAATCTATTTCATTTCACTCAAGCCTTATATCAAGTTGACATGATAATTGACAATGGCAGACTTTATGCTAGATGACTCTTGCTGGAAAAAGTCCAAAGATGTTTACATAGGGCTTATTAATAGCTTGTGTAGGTGTATGAACACGTCCCTATGCAAAGTGTTACCCAATATTACAAATAATATGAATTTTTGAGTGAGATTCAAGTTAAAAAAAATCTGCATGGTTACAATAGGTGAGCAAGACATTTATCATTACAAGTCTGCAGAACATATTTAATAAATGTAGGATTCCATCTCATTTGTTCAACTAATTCTGTATAGATCTCTAGCAAAATGAAAGAAAAATAGGCAGAATTTGGGTTTTTATAATATGTCATTCATAATAAATGAATATGCTCTCAAGTGCTGACATTTGCACAGAGATTAGAGATATAGAGGTAAGCAGTATGGCAATGCTTTCTGGCAGATATGAACTCAAGAATAAGTGGCAGTTGATTCTGTGTGAGTTTAGTTAGAAAGAGAAAATAAATTAAAAATTCAATAAGAATTAGATGATTATGTATATAATTTGCCAGAAATAAATATATGTAGAGGGTTATAATAAAACACAATGTGTTCTGGAACATACAGTAGTTTAACAGAAATATACTGGTGACACCTGTGTTTTTATTTATATCCATCTTACTGTACACTCAACGGCCACTTTAATATAAATACCTGTATCCCAGATCATTCATGCAATTATCTAATCAGCCAGTCAAGTGTCAGCAGTGCAATGCATAAAATCAGATACAGGTCAAGAGCTTTAGTTCTTGGTCTCAGTGACTTTTTACAGTGGGATGGTTTTTGATCTCCTGTTAAAAATTTATATATTGATCTCCTGGGATTCTCATACACAAAAGCAACTGGAGTTTACAAAGAATGTTTTGGGAGGTTCTGGAAGCAGGAACACGTTGTTGATGAGAGAGGTCAGAGGAAAATGGCCAGACTGGTTCAAGCTGACATGAAAACTACAGTATGCACTGTTTACAACTGTGGTGAGAAGAAAAGCATCTAAGAATGCACAACACATGAACCTTGAGACAGATGTGCTACATCAGTATAAGTCCATATCAGGTTCCACTTCTGTTAGTCAAGAACAGCAATTTGAGGCTATTGTGGCCACAAGCTCACAGAAACTAGAAAAATGTCACCTGGTCTATTTCCAATTTCAACTGTCCAGTTCTTGACCTGTATCTACATGACTTTATGCAATGCGCTGCTGCTATATGAGTGGCTGATTAAATAATTGCATGAATGAAAAGGTGTACATGTTTTCCTTGTAAAGTGAGCGTACATTGCCACCAATAAGCAGACTCTATGGGGATAAATATAATCCTCTTCTCATAAATTACCGTTCTTTTGTACCACTTGAATGTGTGCAGGTACTGTGGATATAGAAAATTTACACACCTCTGTAAAAATGCCAAGTTTAGACTTTCTATATTCTATGCATTGTAAATGCTCTACCACCACCCAATCCACTTCGCTAGTGTTCATGTCCCACAGATAGATAGATAGATAGATAGATAGATAGATAGATAGATAGATAGATAGATAGATAGATAGATAGATAGATAGATAGATAGATAGATAGATAGATAGATAGATAGATAGATAGAGATAGATAGATAGACTATGCACTATACATGTTGTGACTGTTTACATAAACTTTACATTGTGTCGTTGCTCTGGTTTTTTTTATTTTGCTATTCCCTCAACTTTGATTCTCTGCCTTGCCTAGTTTGTATTGTTTGCATGATCATGTGACCCTATGGTTATTGATTTCTGCTTAAACATGTGGATTTGTCTTCTCAAAGATTGCAAAGATTTAAAACACCTGTCTTTCATGTTGTCATTATGGGGTTTTGTTTGTAGAATTTTGAGGAAAATAATAAATTTAATCCATTTTGGAATAAGGCTGTAACATAACAAAATGTGAAAAGAATGAAATGCTGTGAATACTTTCCGGATGCACTGTAAATATATGATGTCTGCATACAGGATGTAAAAAAGACTGCTCATTTTTTTTTATTCAGTTTGTTTCCGTTTTATTTTTATAGTGCTTTTAACATTGTCACAAAAGCAACTTTTCCTATCTTCCTTTTTTTCCCTATCTTCCTTGCCAACATTGAAAAAATGGGCTAATAATAGTTGCTTTCACACATACACAACTAGTCAAAAGTTTGGATACACCTAATTAAATCCTGTTTTAAATTAGGCCAAGAGTTTCAGAAATTTAGTGAACAAACATTTAGCAAATGTGGTGGTAAACATTTTAAAGACTGCTGGAAAAACAATTGAAGAGATTACCATATGAAGCTGGTTGAAAGAATGCCAAAAGTTTGCAAAGCTATAATAAAAAAATGTGGCATATCTGTAGAATTTAATATACTATAAGATGTTATTGATATTATTTCAACTATTTTTGTCACAGCATAACTTTTTTATCGGTCCTGTATAGCTATGCTAATTGCATTATTTAGACTCTGTAGTTGCATTTGGTTTTGCAAACAGTTGTAGCAGTCATGGCCTAAATGCTGGGAAAACTGCAGAGTACATTATTATGACAGCTACATTTGGCAACAGTGCAAATGGGCATATGTGGATTGTGCCCCAGTTTCTCAAACTATTCCATGAGGAATTCTCAAAATATCATGCGCTCTTTTTTAAAGTCCTCAATTCACGTGGAGTCATGGTGTTTGCATTTTACCAACCAATTAAACATACTATAGCATATATTTTTATTTTTTTTTCAGTACAGTTTCTGATTTATATTTTTGCTTCAATTAAAATATGCCTGAAATGAATTTTACTAAAATATTTGATCAGGAACATTGTGATGAGCACAGGCATGAAATGATGACATACTATATCTTGCAGGGATCGTCAGGAGATATCTTATCATGCACAGCAATATCATATTCTAATCTGATTCAACAAACTACATTCAATTGTACTTTCACATCCAACAAATGAATCTTATAATAAAAGCTGTACCCAGATATAAAATGTTTAGAGTAGTGCTACATCTCCAAAATGAATTAAATAGATTTTGATTATTCACACACTCTTACTGCATCTACATACAAGCTTTCTAGGCCATCTTTTTCAGGTAGTCTCTTATCAGCAGCTTACATCACCCTGCATCACATCAGGCCTGAGGGAGGTATTTTATGTAGAAGCAGAATGCAGTCATTCCAACAAGAAAAGCCAAGCAAAGTCAGTGATGAGGTATCAGATTTGAATCAAAGCTTTAACAAAGAATTGTAATTGTTTATCTTAAACAAATCATCTTGAATTTCCACAGTTAAAGTTAGATTTTGAAAAAATAAAAATCCTGAGTAGATGAGACTGAATTATTAATATAATACATAAGTCTCATCACAGGGCTGGCTTGGAAACTGAATATGTGTTATTATCTCATGCAACAAGATAAAGAGGGTACACACATGTTATTGATAACACTGAAAGCTGGACAAAAGAAGGAGATGTCCTATGAATGTCCTAGGTTTGGCAAATATAAGCAAATATTACATATTTTATTTGATCTCCCTTATACATGCTTTGCATTTATAATGTTGCACATAGAAAAGGGAGATTTTGTGTTAGTGTAGAATGCATGTTAGCATTTTCTTTTTAAGTTACCAGTTTATTGTTTTGTAGAAATGTTTGAAAATGATTAATTCATATTTTAAATATTTTTTTTCATAGGCGTGAGACATACAATGTTCAAAAGGTGGTAAATATAAACAAGGTTGTATAGTGCAAATGGGCTGCCCATATGGAGGCTCAATTTAATAATTATGCATTTTGAAAACCTGTACCATGATATGTCTGGCTGTGGATATTTGGTTGTGTTGCATTTTATAACTCATTACCCCAGAGAACAGGATGACACTTGGAGCTATTTCTTTCTAAGCTCTATTATGAAAACAATGCAACTGCATTGGGCAACATGCCTCAGGAAGCTGCTGACACTTGGCAGCAGGAATTGTTATAGCATTTATTTAATAAGTTAATAAAATTAAGATCTTATCCAACACTGTATATTAAGAAAGATGAAGATAAAGCAAGATGAAGCACTCAAATTTCTTCACACACAATATTTACAAAGAAGCGTCCAATTAGAAAGAAACAGTGATTGCCCAACTACAAGATAAAGTTTTCTCTCTCTTTTTTGCTCACAAACTACTCCAAATTATAGTAAACACTGTTATATGAATTCTTGGCTAATTATTAGAATCATACTATGCTTAAAAAATGAGTAAGGATCACAGTAAAGAAGATTTCTATGAAATTAGAGAGTGCAAAAATCTCCTTATTGATCAGTTGCCTGTGAACTTTCTCTAACTGGTAATAATAATAATAATAATAATAATAATAATAATAATAATAATAATAATAATAATAATAATAATAATAATAATAATAATAAACATGACAATCCTAATCCAAATCAATTCAAAATCCTGTTTCATAGTTGTTCATAAATGAGGAAAATCATCAGTCCCGTGACATGATGATTCAGACCAATATAAATTTAATCTTTCCCACAAGGAGTCTGTCTCACTCTAAATTGAGAATATCATGACATCCATATATGTCATTACAATGACTGATTCATGTCCAAATGAAAGCACTTCTGGATAGCATGTACAGATTTGGGTGTTACTGAAATCTAATTATTTTTTCTGATAAAATAATGTTACATTTTAAATGTATGTAATTTGATTACAGTTACTGAAGTCAATAAAATTATGTTACTTGCACTACAATTGTATTGTTAAGAAAACAATATTAAGTAAAAAAAATAATCATTTTAAATCACATTTTGCCCCGAAGATTTTTTCTTTAGCCATGAATAATTCTCAGCAGCTTGTAACTATGTAACTGAACGTCAGTAAAAGAAGACGGCCTGTAATTTTATATCTTCAGTGAATGAAGGAGAGACCAATGAGACAGGGTTTACAGGAAAATACATGGAAATACTCATGTCTTATTGGCTGACAGCTCTCAATTCTGACAAACACTAGCTCACAGTCAGTGTGAGGAAAATGCATATATATGCTGATTAAAAAATAAATAAATTTAAATTAAGGTGTGTAAATATCTATATGAATTCCAGTTTACATGAACATGATATGAGCCGAGCATAAGGAAAAATAACGTACTTTGCTAACCATACAATGATGTTAATAATGATATCTATTAAAATAAACTGTTAAATCATATGTAGATTTGAAATGTATTTCACTACCAAATGGGCTTATACACAAAATATATCACAATATAAAGCTCAATAGCATTTGAAAGGAATAACATACAGTCACAAAACCAACTGTACAGTGTTCTTGTAGGTGTCATCTATAATGCATACCTTTTAGATTTCTGATATTTATATAAAAAAACTGTCAAATCATATCTAAACAATAGCATTTGAAGGTAATGACTTACAGTCACAACACCTACTGCAAAGTATTCATCTATGTGTTCTCTATAGTGCACCACTTTTAGATTTTTGCTTTTCAATAAAATAAACAATGAAATCATGTATGAATTTTGCAATGTTTTTCACTACCAAATGGGCATGTATTTCACTACCGAAAGTTGTATATTTTATTGGTCTGGTAGTCCTACAAACACCTAAGGCAAGTTTTATGATAAAAACCAACTTTTTCTGATCATGTCTTACATGCAGTAATCAGTAATGTAATCAGATTACAACTTTAAAGTAGTAATTAGTAATCTGTAGTGGATTCATTTTTTTGACTAAATTACCCAACACTGAGCATGTAGTGATAGGAGAATATTAATTTGAATCAAATATGATTTCCTTTGTCTGGCATTTCATTAGTAGATTTGTAGATTTGGCAGGTTCAACCTTGTGGGGAGATAAAAACAAAACACTTAAATGAGGTTACAGTTGCGTTACATTTAGGCATGGGGATAACAGTAATTAGCTGCATTAATAATAATAGTAATGTCAGTGGAAGGTCCTCACAACGATAAGACAAACGTGTGTGTGTGTGTGTGTGTGTGGAGAGAGAGAGAGAGAGAGAGAGAGAGAGAGAGAGAGAGAGAAGAAGAAGAAGAAGGCAAGTGAGCCTACATAACACATTATTACATAAATCCGTTGAAAACTACTGGGTTTATAAAAGGAACGTGAAATGTCAAAATTTGTGTCAAATATCCTTTTGTCTCTACATGAGAGGATGAAAGGAAGGTGAGAGTATAACCCTGAATTATGGCTATGGGAGACTGTTCAATCTTATTTATAGTTATTTATTTTTATAGGTCATTACATAGGATCTTCCTCTACTGAAATGATGAAGGGCAATTTCAATGTAATGCATGGATTCTACAAATTTACCTATTTAAAAAGCTGTTAGCTTTTTGTCATCTTTTTGAAAAAACTGTCAGCATATTTCAGCCGAGTTTTGCATGTCTTCCAACTAAAGTTGTAATACATTTTTAATACAAGAAGACCATATATTAACTAAATGAATAATAACTGAAAGTATTTTTCAAAAGTTCCTCATAGTTAAATAAATGTGATTCTAGTAAGAACAAACTCATTTAAGGGAACTTAAGAGTTCTGCTCTCATATATCTTATGTATCTCTTAAGGTAATATGTATCACTGAACTAACAAATACAAATCATTGTTTGAGCTAATTAACTTACAGATGGGTGAGGTTATTAAACTCTGAAGATATGGTAACTTACTTGCAACTTTGGGTAAAATTTTATGCTTAGCTATACTCATATTTCAATGTACACATAACTCCTTTAAGCCTTACCTTGTTATTTACCTATTTCAGTAACTGCAGTAAAGTAAATAGGACAGTTATCCTGTTACACATGTATGGAATGTATTATAGAAAATACACAATAATACAGGAATCTGTTATCTTTTATGCAATGAGTGATAGACAACAGCCTTAAACATTTAAAAGGAGTATTTCAGGCATTTAACCAAAATCCCATTCAAAAAAACTCATTAACTTTGGGACAATGGAACCGGAAGTGCTAAAACGCTAACTAATTCTTTGGGTGTTAGGACTTATTCCTTCACTACTCTATTGTTAACAGCATTGTGTTTGTGAATGTGTAACAAGACAATAACAAAACTGAAATGGCTTTTGCTTGCATAAGTAATCTTGCAGCAATTTTACAGGTTTCACAGCATAACATAGCAGAAGAGCTGAATAATGCTTATATAATGATATTATTACTTATAAGGATATAATAATGATTATCCTTACTTCACTTTTCTATAAATATATGGGATGTTAACAAAGCTACTGACAGCAAAACCTTTAATTTGAGAGGAATTGGTTAAGATTTCAAGAGAAAATTTGGTCACTTCAAATGTTTTTCCTACCCTCTCAATTTGCCTGTAAACCAGAACTTATTTATTGTTGTCTTACTAAATAACACTAATTTGCATTGTTATTTAAAGAAACCATGAGCTCTGTTCCTCACCTTATTCATAGCAGTCTGCTAGAGAGCAGATTATATTTTAATTAAGGTAGATGGAAATGAAGTGTGCACTCTACTGTGGATGGAAGCTACTGTCTGGAGCTGAAATGTCTGTAAGAGGGAATATGCAATTCTCATTAAGTGTGTCTCTTGAGTACTGAGTATTGTGTCTGTTTAGCAATTCAGGAAGACATAAAAAGAGAAAGAACATTACTGTTTTAGTTTAGTAGTGTGACATTGTTTTTCATTGTTTTCCCAACACATACTGGTTCACAGATACACACACACACACACACACACACACACACA
>CM022759.1:21863786-21878786 GCA_012411365.1 Ameiurus melas
GGTAGCTTGAACCAATCTGGCTATTTTTCTCTGACATCTCATAAGGTGTTTCCACTCAAATTTCAGTGATTTCTCATAGCAGTGATAATTTACATATGACCGAATTATAATTATTTGTCCGGTAAACTTCATCCTTCCCAGACACTGTGACCAGCACCAAAATGTCATAATAGAAAGTTTTGAGTATTTTATTAACCACCAGTCACCACTGGATTAAATCCAAATAAAGTGTTACCCATTTTTCTATTATAGACCTATCTCTGCTTGTGGTTTTGCAATCAAGGAAACCAAGCCAGAGTTGTCTCTCTAGTGACACACTAGGACAAAAAGGACTTGACCTCCCTGATTATTTGCAAAATATAGTAGTGGATAGTAGTGTATCCACTACTGTGCTTCAGGTTGCAGTACATTGACTTTCTAATCCATTTACTGTAACTTACAAACACAAATAGAACTCGTTTTGTTTATCGCACTGCACAGCACATAATTACAATTTTATGTCCACCTTGCACCTCCAGCATCTGCAATTAAAAATATCTGATGAGAAAAGTAAATGCAAGCAGCTTAGTATCAAAAGATAACATCTTATACAGGTTTCAGTAATCTCACACCAACACTCCTTTGATTCTCTGTCATACATCCTTACCTTCTATCATCCATTTCAGTCCTTGTTTACAGTCTGTCAGATGTTTCTATTTTTTTCTATTTCCTCTATTGTCCTTTTTTCTTATTCTGTTTATTGCCTCTATTTTCTAACACCACATCATGTCTCCATCTCAGATTGTTGTAATGTTTCTCTTGCTGTGCCACATCCTCACCGTTGATGAGACAATAAAGCAAAATCCAGCTTCTATCAGAAAATCTAATAATGACTTTCAGAGTAGCATCATTCCCTCAAGCAGAGATTTCCAGTACAATTCGGTTGGTTTTTCTCTCAGCCAGTCTGTGCAAAAGGTCTTCACCTATAATGCACTGTGTGTGTGTGTGTGTGTGTGTGTGTGTGTGTGTGTGTGTGTTGTGTGTGTGTGTGTGTGTGTGTGTGTGTGTGTGTGTGTGTGTGTGTGTATGTGTGTGTGTGTGTGTGTGTGTGTGTGTGTCTGTGTGTGTTTGTGTGTATCAATGTTTTTCTGTGTATCAGGCTATGCACCATGTCTGCTACTATCTACTGCATGCATTCACTGCAACAAATAATTCCTGCACCATTCTGCAGTTCAACTGTTTCTGCACCACACTTCGCTCTGATGATACTTATGCTATAGTGCTCATTCAGTATGCTTCTGTTTAGGAATAGCATTCATATTTATTTGTGATGTTATACATTGCATAACCAAAAGTATGTGGACACCTGTCTATCACACCCTAATCTGTCCTTGAACATCACCTTCCAAAACCATGATCATCAATAAGGATTTAGTCCATACTTTACTGCCATAACAGATTGCATTCTTTTGGGAAGGCTTTCATGTTGGGCAAGAAGGCATGGCGCAAAGTCAGAGTTCCAGTTCTATGCACCATCTTTGGCAATCCATGTATTTATGGAGTCTTTTTGCTACAGCATACAAAGCCATTCTAGACAATTGTGTCTTCCAAATTTGTGGCAACAGTTTGGGGAGGGTCCACTAATGGGAATGGTGGTCAGGTGTCCACATATATTTGACTATATAGAGTACATTTGAATGATATTTTCCATTAATCCATTCAATAGTAAGTATGATGTTATATTTCAGCATTTAATAATGAGTAACAAATATAAAGAAATCTATACAAGGGAGGAATTTTTGTTACATTTGTAAATCAGTTGTATAAATAATTAATTTTGTTCTATGAAAATAGATTTTAGCATGCAAATATAGATCATCCCAAGCAGTGACCAACTGGAAGTAATGGTAAATAAGCCATTTACAATCTAGGCAAGCAGGAAGGAGGAAGGAAGCAGTAGTTATCTTTTCGTCCAAACATGCTACCATTGCAGCCCATATATTGCAGCCCAATGTGGACATTGTATTTAAGGGGGCACAACAGTTTAGATAGGAAGACAGGTATGCCATTTCAGGTATGCCAATAATGTATAAAAATCTTTTCCTGAACATTTCATTGTTTATGGAAAAATAGCCATTTGCTACTCAGGGAGCATCTCATTCAGTGAATGAATCCATGACTGTTTTTCAAAGAGACCATTTTTAAACCCCAGAGGGATATTATAAAGTCAATTGACCTCAAGGCTCACAACTTAACACCCATAAGTATTTTAATTGGCTACTGACGTTCACGGCTTCTTTAACTTCTATTCTCACACTTTGCAAAAAGAATAATTGTATTCCCAGAATACAATACCCATTAAGAAGAGCAGTTAAAACTATAAGGGTTTCTCTGACTATCAGATCAGCACATCAGACAACTCTATTCCAATTGTTCTCAGTTGCACATTGATCTATAAAATTGCTCAAGTAAGTGGGTTACATAGTACATGGCTTTGCAGCTTAGCTGAGCCTGTGGTCAATGGATGCACTCTAATTAAGTCAACATTCAAAAATCAACAGTGTTGTTTATAGAATCAGTTAATTTATAGAATAAATTAGCCCACTGCACTGAGAATAAAAGCAATAATTGCTTGGTGACAGAAGAACAGAGAGAAAGGAAAGTAACAAGATGGAGTAGATCCTAGAGTAATGCAGTCAGTTTGGAGGAACTGAGATGCACCATAGATTCAGTGATACCCAGTGGTGGATGCTGTGGGAAAGGTATATGTGTTTAATGATGAAAAATGCATTGTTGTTCTACACCTAGGGATATCTGTTGCCAACAATCATTGCTCATACTTGCATGGCAGTAAAACAAACATGTACATAAAAAAATACATTATAAGATATAATATATAACAAATATAACTATGTTAATGTCAGATACCAGATAGCTTTCTGTTCTATTTAGTATAGTACAGTATTCAATCTCACATGTTGTAAAATAGTTTTTCAAAACCATATTTAGTTTAAGAGTGTGAGTGTGAGTGTGAGTGTGTGTGTGTGTGTGTGTGTGTGTGTGGGTGTGTGTGTGTGTGTGTGTGTGTGTGTCCTATTTTGATCACACCTCACTTGGACACTGCATCATGATGCTGACAAAGCCAAGTCACAAACATATCATGATTTTATGTATGATGTTACAGTATATGCTATGCTGTTACAATATTTGCCTGACAATATACATCTAGTGAATTGAGTGTCTTGAAGCTGAAAAAATTGACATGACTTGACAGCTTGGCATATATTTATTCTTGCACTCTAATTAGCATGTGTCATAAAACACATGCTAGGATGTGTACTTTATGAAAACTTGTGACTACACATTAATCTAATTTTCTGTCAAAATACTACACAGCATGGTCTCTGAAAATGACTGGCCAGTAGACTTCTGTTATTATCATAGAGCACCTAACCTATTATGAGATATTAGGTATGTCACATGACTTCCTTAATAAATCTGATAATTTGAGAATTGTGACCGTTATTATTAAGTACTGTATTTGTCTATCATAAAACAAAATAAAACATATGATAGCATGAATAAATACATGTGATATCAAATATTAGGTTAGATATCATGAACATTAACATTAATTGTAGTAACAGGGGCACACTTTGACATACTTGATCTTTAGGCAAACCCCCCAAAAAAGTGTCTATCTACATTTGCAGGTCATCACCAAAAATTACAATTTAAATTGTTACAAAAAACGGAAAAAGAAAAACTACAATTATTAATGACTCTTTGGCTTGTCCACCTGGGAGAACCTTTAATGTTTCTATGAAGAAGCCTACAGCAGCGTGTTTTTCTTTCTTGGAGCGTTCCAAGTAAAACTCATTTAGGAAGCTGAGAGTTCTTTACTGTCTAAAGAACCCTTATAGAACCATATTTTAAGAGGGTATGAGTATAGGAGTGTTTTGTTTGTGGTAGGCATGCTGGGAGTCATAGGAGGGACTGAGTGGCTAACAGTGGGTGGTGTTCCTCATTGTTAATGACTTTGTAATGATGTTCCCTCCATTCCATTTTAAGGACACCACAAGACAAATTTTCCCAGAAGGCAGCAGTTAGTAAGGCTGCACCAAGCTGTAAAACAGCCAGAGTCTACTCCATCTCACAAAGTATGTCTTGTTTAGAAGCAGGTGCTCAGGTTTACTCAGTACCCTGGAGGCCACAGCTCGAGGACCTGGATGGTGTCCAAATGCACAGCCATTTCTTACCAAATCTGAGTGCAGTATAAGGTTGCTAAAACAAAGCTGTTCTATACACAAAGGCTCACTGAATTGTTTGATGAGTGTGAAAATGATAAATCATATTATATGGCCTTCACCAGATATCAACCTATTTATACATCTATGAGAAACTTGTTAGACAGTGCTCTCCACTACAATAATCAAAACACCGACTGAGGGAATATATTTTGAAAGAATGGTGTTTAACCCTCTGGTACATTTCTACAGACTTGTGGAATCTAAAATAAATTAGTTCAATAACATCTTAATGATTTTTTTTACTCATACAAACAGCTCTGCTCTGCTAACACAAAGTTAGCATTTGCAAGGACTCTCATGACATTCAAATGTGCACTTTAATCTGCTTAAATGCCAATTTTAACTTATGCCAAATGCCAAAATAACTTATTGTTATTTATGTTTTTCTGATTTATTATAATTTCTTTCTAATTAACATGTTAGCATTGTTAGCATTTTAAGTTAGACAAAAGTCCACTCAGTTGCTTGAAAGGTAAAACAATGTGTAAACACATGGAATTTGTCTCATAATGATTTATGAGAATGGGTGAGTGCCTTAACCGTCCTTTAATTCTTTGTAATGAAAGAAAATTTTTTTAACTTTGCTTAAACCATTATTTTTTTTATCATGCTCAACATATATTCCAGGTTATTTAACAATATGTGTTGTAAGAATAAATAAGTAATTCAAGTGGTAATCATTTTAAAATCAACTAATACACATTTAATTATTTAACTGTAGGCCATGTTATCAAGATTTACTTTGCAAAACTCATCTAGTGGGCTGAAACAGTTTGTGTCACATTATACTGACGAAATTTAGCACAGGTATTTTGACTGAGCATGTTAGGAAAATGGACACAGTACTTGTTAAACATGTTGCGATTATCTTCACTCACTCCTGGGTTTTTTGTTTTGTTTTGTTTTGTTTTTTTGGGGTTTTTTTTCCCGATGATTTATAATTCTCTAAAACAGACAATTTCAGCATACATTGGAGGAGTGCAAAAAAAGTTAAGGAGCACTTTTCTTCCTCTCTTTTTAATTCTTGAATGCTTGCTCTGTTTGGGGTGTTATTTTCAAGGCTTCCTGTCAACCCATGGGCGCATGCTGTGCAGCTTCTCCCTCTGGTGCTTGAGTCATACTTCATAGAATCTCACTTGGCTCTTGGTAGTGAAAAACTCCTGTTGTCACCAATTTCTAATGTGTCAAGGAACAGTTGCGTAGAGCTTGGCAGTCAGTCTTTTACTCTGAGTGTAAGTGAGCTTACACTCACTTCAGGATGACCATTTCTTTCAGAAATGTGTTATTTTTACATTTAGCTATAGTTTACTCCCAAAGACAAGTAGAAATAAACATGACAAATCTGAGGGAGAGGGGAGGGTGGGTGTTTATCAAAAGCAGATAAAAAAAATGTAAAAATAAAACTTATCCTTTGTGCATAGGGAGAAACAAACATCAATGACATACTCTGAAATTATGGTTTTTCAATGTTTACATGTGTACATAGTCAACTTAAACAAAGTGCAAGGAAATAATTGTTTGATATTGCAGAAATCTGTCAACCAGACCAAGTGCTTTAAAATACTATATCTCCCTATGTAACATACAAAGTATGCTGTTTTATGCATCTGGTTTTCCTAGTTATTGGTGATGCTCAGAGAGACAGACAAAATCTGCAACACACTTAGAAGGTTTAAATTGTCTTTGAAAAATATTAACACAGATTAACACTGCAAGATTATAGGACACAATTGGGCTGTTAACAGTTTCTTCTACATCTGTGCAGTTGGTGTGAACTTTGACAGAATTTACAGGCCTATAATTACAGTAAATGTTAGTGTTCTGGCAAAGTAAACTGAAGTGGCCTGGTGTTTTTTCTCTGATATACATTCTTAGAAAAGATGGTTCTATATTGTACCACAAAGGTTGTAACAATATTATTACATTTTTTGTTCAATGTAAACAAAATTTTAAAAGTTTGTTTAAAGAACTATATACAACAAATTTCCAAATGAAGCCTTTATGGTAATATAAAATATCTTAATTTTGCTTGTTCTAACAGATTTCTCCCTGTCTGGCTGAAATAATTTTACTTCTTGTAGACTACTTTATAAAATCAATGATTACCTCCTTATTACCCAGATGAAGTAAGATATTTAACAATATTGCAAAAGTGCTGTTGCAGTATACTGAAAATAAGTAGTCTGTGATGCTTGCAGTGTCTATACAGCCAAATAAAATCCGTGCTAATATTTGCACTTTGGCTCATGCGATATTGATTAAATATCATCAAACATTTTGCTGTGTATACTATATATCAATATACATACATAGATTTGTGTGGGGCTGGAACAGGGATTCAATTCAGAAAACAAGAAAAGATTTCCAATAGGTATCCAACACATATTTGATATTCAGTAGATAGGGGTTTTCCCTGTTGCTGCTCTTCTGTCCTGCAACAGTATTGTTTTTTTACTATGCAGGTTGGCAAGTGGCAACAGATTAATAACAATAACAGACTACTGCAATATTAGACCAGAAACATATTTTTTAAGTATTCTAAAACAAATTTATATTTCCTAATCTAAGCATCCACATTAACCAGCACAATTTTAGGAAACCAACTGGCTAAAAATTTGAATAAACTGAATGAACAAATGTAAGCTCCTAAAGCAAAGATGATGTTTAGTCATTATATAAAAAATATCTTAAATAATCCTCTATGAAGAAAAGAAAAGTAAATAAATAAATGCTCATATGCTTGGAAGCTCTATGACCAGTCCTACATTTCTTGGTTTTCACTTTGAGTTTTCTGAACTACTTTGAACTATTTAAGCATATAACCCTTGTCTTTATGAAAGAAGTCACTGAGTTTAAAGCATATAAATAAGTAAAACTCTTCTATGCCCTTTCCGGCTGTCAAGGTCGGAGGCGAAGGCAGATGCAAGTGCAGATAAGGTTTAATGCAAATCAAAACAAAACACAAAACAGTATCTATGGAACTCCTAGTAAAAACACAAAGACTGTGAACATAACACAGCAACAGCCAATAATGGCAAAATGAGACAAACAAAAGACATTACATATGACTTACATATATACAAGTGCTTATTATCCCAACCGTGAATCAGGTGCAGACAGTTATGTCACCTAAGGTGCAATGGTTGATGGGAATTGTAGTCTCTAGTCTTTTTCCAGTTTTTACATGACACTGACATGTTTCATTACACTAAGAACATGGAAAGATTAAAAAAAAAAACCTTTAGCTGTTTATGTGAATACATCTATATGTCTTTGTCTATTAGAGCCTCAGAGACAAATATGCCATTTTGCATAAAAGCCCCGATTAAGATTTAATAAATAAATAAATATCCTAGTAAAAGGAAAAAGGGATATATACATTTTTATTTCAACAACACTTAGCGCAGTCTCATAGTCTGTCTAAATTGTACTGTATGATTGATGCTCTTGTTGTGTTCACATAATCAGAGTAGAGATGAGAGCTATTTTTTCCTCAGACTGTTCTGATTCTGATTGCCAAACCAAGCCTCCCAAGAGGTAATAACCTGTTGGAAATTGTTCTTTGATGAGGTCTGATCTTAAATACCCTGCTCAGCCTGTAGGAGCCTAACAAATACAGGTAGTTACTGAAAATTAGTAATTCTGCTTGTGTCTGTTGGCCAATTCTAAAATCACTTGCCTATTCTCCATCCTCTCCAGAAAGCAAGTACAAGGTGGAACCATATATCGACTATGGTATGGTCTCAGCGTTAGAACTTTTTAAAGCAATTTCCAATGTCTCATTTATGTCCCCAGTATAAATATAAATATTTGTCTGCATTTCAGCTCTCAAAGTAATTTTGTATCATGAAACATGCTTTTGCGTGAAAAGCTGAGTGAGGAAAGTGAAGCAGGCACTGAGGCTGACACAGACTCATTTACTATTATGCCTACATAAGTGATATTCAGAAACTTGTCAACGGATCTGTATTCATACCAACATAATGTAGGACAAAATCTGAGAACAGACTGAAATAATTAGTGATGTGATATGACCTATAGTACTTAGATTTCTTTTAGCAAAGAAACAATTTTCACATCTACACTCTGACCCCTATTGCTTCCCAGACTCTGTACACTTGTCTGATCCTTTTTATTTTCCACTATTTTTGTTGTTGTCGTTGTTGTTGTTATTGTTGTTGTTGTTGTTCATTGCTTCCATTTACTGTTGATTTAATGCCCTTTGATTGGTTCTATGGGCTCATCGTTGCCTGCTATCTTCTTTAATATTCTGTTTCACACTATGAAGGTGGAAATCTCCCAGTTGATACATTCTACTTCAGATCTAAAAGCATGCCAGTGACTCTACTCAGGAAAACATGAATGCATTTAAAGTAAATAATGCACTTTGACCAACACTGTAAGATGATGTACATTAATTATTACAGTGCCATGGGCGGTATTTGTGCACCTAGATCATCAGGTACCCAGTGGCAGTACATTTTGCTTTGCATTGAGCTTGCAAATTTGAAATAACAAGATGGCTAGTAGGCTGTCATATGTGAAAAGAATTACAATATTATCTAATATGGCTAGAACAAATTACTGGAATTCCATTCAATTCAATTCTATTTATGTGCAGTGGATATAAAAAAATTTAAACCAAGATAAATCATGTCACATCTTTTTCCACCTAATGTGACATAGCAACCAACAAAATTTAAGAAAAAACAAATAGAAACATTTTAAATGAAAACCGGGGGAGGGCATCCTACCCTATACATGAGCAGAATATGAGAGATTGCTGTCACATGCTGGGAGTGAGCACTACTTGCTAGATATTCCTGCAGCTCCTTTAATGTTGCTGTAGGTCTCTTGGCAGCCTCTCTGTTCAGGTTTCATCTTGTTCTTTCATCAATTTTGAAGGTACATTCTGTTTTTGGTAATGTGAGTGTGGTGCCCCATTTACTCCACTTGCTGATGATGGCTTTCACAGTGTTACATTGTACAACTAATGTTTTGGAAATTCTTTTGTATTGCTCTCCTGATTGATACCTTTGGATAAAGATATCCTGCATCTGCTTTGTAAGCTCTTACAGACCATGGTTTCAGCAGTTGGATGAAACCAAGAAATAGTAAATGGTCTGCGCTTATATAGCACTTTTATCCAAAGCTCTTTACACTGTGTCTTATTCATCCATTCACACTCACACACCAACGGTAGCAGAGCTGACATGCAAGGCGGTAACTTGCCATCAGGAGCAAATTGGGGTCCAGTGTCTTGCCGAAGGACATTTAGGTATGTGGAGTAATGTGGGCCAAGAATCGAACCTCCAACTCAACAATTAGTGGACAACCGCTTTACCACCTGAGCCACAGCCACCAAAAATATGTCAAGAAAATCCTGCAGAAACAGCTGATCCTTATTTTGCACAATGGTACTATACATGCCACCATAACATTAGGTGTGTCTGTGTGCTCTTCAGATGCTTTCAAGGGCTAAATGTACAGTAGAACTCAGCATAAATCCTTTATTTATTCCCCAGGAAGTTCCTGGTTCTTTCATCAATTTTGAAGGTACATTCTGTTTTTGGTAATGTGAGTGTGGCATCAGTGGGGTTTGAAGTAGCACTATTAAATATGTTGATCACTTTTAACCTGCCAACTTCTCCTGCATGATACAATTCTAATCAGTAAAGTTTACTTTTTTTTGTATTGGGGAGTGTTGTTATTAATAAATTACTATTTAAATCTGGCACCTGGGACACACAGAGATCTTCTTCAGCTCAAAATAAATATTCTATAAACAATCCAATCCTATCTGATCCTATCCTCATTTCTTTGATTATGATCATTTTGGATAATGCGTTATTGAGCTGTAACTGCTGTTGACATTAAACAACAATTTGTAATGTATTATATAATACTAAATTAGAAGGGCAGATATTCAATGTCTATGTCTACCCATAGTACTGTTACTTTATTCTAGCATTGTAAAGCTAATATAACAATATAGAAACAGTACTACAGTGCCTTGCGAAAGTATTCGGCCCCCTTGAACTTTTCAACCTTTTGCCACATTTCAGGCTTCAAACATAAAGATATAAAATTTTTATTTTTTGTGAAGAATCACCAACAAGTGGGACACAATTGTGAAGTGGAATGAAATCTATTGGATTTTTGAAACTTAATTAACAAATAAAAAGTGGGGCGTAAAAAATTATTCGCCCCTTTGCATTAATACTTTGTAGAGCCACCTTTTGGCGCGATTACAGCTGCAAGTCGCTTGGGGTATGTCTCTATCAGTTTTGCACATCGAGACTGAAATTCTTGCCCATTCTTCCTTGCAAAACAGCTCAAGCTCAGTGAGGTTGGATGGAGAGTGTTTGTGAACAGCAGTTTTCACGCTTTTACACAGATTCTCGATTGGATTCAGGTCTGGACTTTGACTTGGCCATTCTAAAACCTGGATACGATGTTATTGTGAACCATTCCTTTGTAGATTTTGCTGTATATTTGGGATCATTGTCTTGTTGGAAGATAAATCTCTGTCCCAGTTTCAGGTCTTTTGCAGACTCCAACAGGTTTTCATCCAGAATGGTCCCGATTTTGGCTGCATCCATCTTCCCCTCAATTTTAACCATCTTCCCTGTCCCTGCTGAAGAAAAGCCGCCCAAACCATGATGCTGCCACCAACGTGTTTGACAGTGGGGATGGTGTATTGAGGGTGATGAGCTGTGTTGCTTTTACACCAAACATATCATTTTGCATTGTAGGCAAAAGTTCGATTTTGGTTTCATCTGACCAGAGCACCTTCTTCCACATGTTTGGTGTGTCTCCCAGGTGGCTTGTGGCAAACTTTAGACGAGACTTTTTATGGATATCTTTGAGAAATGGCTTTCTTCTTGCCACTCTTCCATCAAGGCCAGATTTGTGCAGTGTATACGACTGATTGTTGTCCTATGGACAGACTTCTTCCACCTCAGCCGTAGTTCTCTGCAGTTCATCCAGAGTGATCATGGGCCTCTTGGCTGCATCTCTGATCAGTCTTCTCCTTGTCTGAGCTGAAAGTTTAGAGGGACGGCCAGGTCTTGGTAGATTTGCAGTGGTCTGGTACTCCTTCCATTTCAAAATGATTGCTTGCACAGTGCTCCTTGGGATGTTTAAAGCTTGGGAAATCTTTTGGTATCCAAATCCGTTTTAAACTTCTCCACAACAGTATTACGGACTTGCCTGGTGTGTTCCTTGGTCTTGATGATGCTCTCGGGGCTTTCAACAGAACCCTGAGACTATCACAGAGCAGGTGCATTTATACAGAGACTTGATTACACACAGGTGGATTCTATTTATCACCATCAGTCATTTAGGACAACATTGGATCATTCAGAGATCCTCGCTGAACTTCTGGAGTGAGTTTGCTGCACTGAAAGTAAAGGGGGCCGAATAATTTTGCACGCACCACTTTTCAGTTTAAAAGTTTAAAAGTTTAAAATATCCAATAGATTTCGTTCCACTTCACAATTGTGTCCCACTTGTTGGTGATTCTTCACAAAAAAAATTAAAATTTATATCTTTATGTTTGAAGCCTGAAATGTGGCAAAAGGTTGAAAAGTTCAAGGGGGCCGAATACTTTCGCAAGGCACTGTATATACAGTTTTAGCTCTGGTAGGTTTTTATAAAAGTAGGCTCCTCTGTTATAAAAAATAATAATAATACATTTTCTGCTGTAGCATACCTTAAAAAATGTTTTTTATTGTGTTTCATCATTAATGGTTTAGAATAGTATAACAGTTTCAGGTTTTCATATTATTCATATACTCTCACAACTAATTTGAAGTTCAAATATTGTTGGTCTTGCACTTTGCAACAGTATCAGTGGAAACATCCAGAGCTTTTTAAATTTCCACATCAACAAACCACTACAAACCACTATTAAAACTGTTATTCAGTAACGTGGAGCTCTTAGACATGATGAAGTAATTTGCAATGGATGTAAGAGTGTGATTTTGTCTCATATCCCTGACCTTTCTGTTAAAGATGCTGATGATGAAATATACACTTAGCATCCCTTAGCCATGGCTGTTTTTGGTCTTTCATTTATCTGTGATTATCTGTGTGTCATCAACACATTTTGTGTTACCGAACAATATTACTCTATTGCAAATAATGGTTATACACCTCATGTATTTGTGTAATCATAGAAGCACATGAATTAATGTTTCAGTAATCTGTACATAAACTGCACAACACAGCTGAGATCCTGGGAGTAGTGTTGTGCTTGTAAACTATATAAGGATCTGCATCTCTCTTTCTCTCCTAACCTTATTTTCACAGTTGTAAATGAGTGACATGAGTGAGTTTGTGGCAGGAAAATTTTATTTCTTGTATATGTCCTGTCTGTCTTTCTTTTAAGAATAAAAAAAACAATTCCATAAATGCCTGTTTCGCTATGTCTATGCTTTTTTTCTGCTGTAGGTGACTGTGTTCTTCTCATTGTTATATAGAGAACTGTCCCACTAAATTTATGTCCCTTAGTCCTTCACCGCTCAGCACATTACCACTCGCCCTACATGCACGAAGGACTTAACTGTTGTAAATCTCAGACACATCCACCCCCATCACTGATCTACAGCCTCCCTTTCCTGCAGAGTGTCACTGGGAAGTTTATTACCAAGCACATGTTATTGAAACACCTTGGTCCTCCTTAGCTAATTTAAAGCATTTCTCCTTGTGGTGTCTATTAATAATATCTTTCTTGATTTTGGCCTCTTTCTATGGTAAAGACTCACAGTTGGGGAGTAGCATGTAAAAAATATAACACTATAATAAATGTGACACTAGATACATGTGAATTAGGAAATAAATTAGTAAATGAAGCATGAATAAAAAGATCTCAATAAGTAACAAAATATTATACAAGGGTGTTCAGAGGTGTATGTTACAGGCCAAGCAAATCTAACAAAATGCTTGCAACAACAGGGTACAATTAACCGATTCTTAAATGTATGTTTGCATGTGAATTTTATTGCAATCCAAGTCATACTCATCTGATTTTCACATTCAGAAGCTCCTGGAGGAATATAAATTAAGCATTTAAATAATTAAAGAGCAGTTAATATAAGACTACCCAGGTAATATATGATATGCCAGTGACATTTATTAGTAAATTATGGTCTGTCCACAGCCAACCAGTTGGCAGTGTATTGGTTACATTACATTCTGGGAATTTAATTACCATTTCTACTCATTTTAAATTATTAAGCCCACTATATTTTCATTACTTTGCCCAATTAATGTAAACATTATTATTACTGGATATTCCCATTTTGAATATGGCATGAATATGACTACATTTAATTACTTCAATTATTTGATGAATTGTTCATTCAGAGGGCAGCTGCATGATGCTAACCAAATTTCATTGTTAGCACAAACCAAATCTTTCTTTCAGGAAAAATATTTGCTACATTTAATAAATATTTGAGACACTTATAATAATGATATTATTCACTTCTTTTTTTTTTTTTTTTAAACAATTTTACAGTTGCTATAGTAAGGTATGGTTGCTTAATACAGCATACTCATTATATTATACAGATTAGATTTTGATTAAATTTGTGTCAATTCTCCCCGTGCTGCGGGGGTTTCCTCCGGGTACTCTGGTTTCCTCCCCCAAAAGACATGCATGGTAGGTTGATTGGTGTGTCTAAATTGTCCATAGTGTATGAATGGGTGTGTGAGTGTGTATGTGATTGTGCCCTGCAATGGACTGGCACACTGGTGTACCCTGCCTTGTGCCCGATGCCTCCTGGGATAGGCTCCAGGTTCCCCACGACCCTGAAGAAAGAATAAGCGGTAGAAGATGGATGGATGGATGGATGATGTTAGTTAAAATACACAACTAGAACAAACATGACTCATATCACATTATTCAGTGGTTGTGATTATAAATAATTTACTATTCACACTAGCCAATTATGTTTACTTTACTGTCATCTTTAGAGTATAAGGGTGAGAGTAAATGGTAAACAGTCTGGTAAAGCTGCACTGCTTTACAACATTTCTTACCCTCACACACACAGACACACACACACAGACACACACACACACACACACACACACACATAAAGATTGTGTCTTGACCATTGGTAATGTTAGGTTGCTGGTCATTATCACATGACCATCATTTTCTGATTACTTTTTAAGTTCACAGATGCACTATATAGTACACTCTCCTTTAATATTCAACACATCTCTGTGAACAGTTAAACAAGAATATTGTTTTTTTGTGGATTCTGATTCAGCTCTCTGAATCAGAAATTCTAGATCAGAAATGCAGTTTTGAGTTGGCTTTAAAGGACTTATAGTATCACATAACCTCCTGCCTGATTATTGGTGATCTTCTCTCCCCTGACAACATATTATACACCAGGAGCAATCCAACCAGTTCAGCTTGAATAATTAGGACAGTTGGGGCACAACAGCATGAAAACACTTCCAAGTAAGGTGAAACAACAGACCAGAAATAAGTGCCTGACTGTTAAGGAAACCAGAAGAAGATGTGAGGGAGCACATAATCTCTTAAAGTCCTCAAATCCAGATGGAATATACCAGAAGATCTCAAGTGTGAACTGAGGAGATTTAGCAAAAGCCATTACAATAAACTGTTAAAGCAAAGGAAATACAAGGCATGCGAGAGAGGAGATTTATCAAATCTGACTGGTGGGAAGAT